>CAUYQI010086200.1:0-17660 GCA_963574485.1 Hapalemur alaotrensis
CCAGCTACTCGGGAGGCTGAGGCAGGAGGATTGCTTAAGCCCAGGAGTCTGAGGTTGCTGTGAGCTAGGCTGACGCCACGGCACTCACTCTAGCCCGGGCAACAAAGTGAGACTCTGTCTCAAAAAAAAAAAAAAAAAAAATTGAAAGGAATTAAAAATATTTTTAAAAGAATAAAAAATTAAAGCTATTCCTCTCCAAAAAAATTAAAATAAAAATAATAAAATAACATAAAAGAAATATAAAATCAGCGACCCCTCTCCAAGTGTTTTTATATCCAGCCAATGTGGCAGGGCAGACATCTGCAGAAGTTTCAGAAATCATTGGAGCCTCTCTTAAGCACTGCTGAGTTGCATATGAAGGAATATGTATGTGTAAGAGCTAGATTTGAAGTGGCAGAGGGTCCAGAAAAGGTATAAGCACTAATTATTGAATGGGAGGAGATAGATAAATGTTTAAGTCTTGAATAGGTCACAGAATCAAGTCTTTACCAAGTGCATTACCAGCACTGTGCAAAAAGCTGTGTTTCAGTTTGTTCTTTAAGTAACTTGCAATATGCTTCAAAAGAAGTGTGAGGAAACCTCTTAGAAAGAGATAAAGGGGAAATGAGCACTTAGCTGTATAACAAAAACATAAACATGTATGAAATCTGAATGTGTACAGATTGCAAGACAGTGCATCATGTTTACTGAAATGGATATATCAAATTGAATAAGAGACTGACAATGGACCATTGTTCTAGATACGTATCTTATAAGGATAATGATAACATTCTGGAAGTATACATTTTTAAGGATATATAATCCAAAAGAGATTTTTTTTTTCTTTGGATTTTAGTCCTTTGGTTGTAGGTCTGAACATGGATAGGATCTCTGGGAAATCAGATATGCAATATGGATATAGTTGTTAATAAGGTACATAAATTTACTTCCTAGACCCTAACTTCTTATTGTGTAAAAAGTATTCCTTTTATCCCACTGCCTCCAGAAAAGTCTTTTCTGTGGGGAGGGAGAGAGATTCTGTCTTCTGTCAAGAAATTGCATGGATGAGAGTTGATAAATTTTTCTTGCATTGATTTAAGAGGGTGATTTGGAAAAGGCTTGCAAAGTGGCACAAACTTGAAGGCCAAGCATGGAATAAAATTAGCTTTAATATCAGGTTTGAGGGAAGTGAGAGTTTTAATAAAAATGGAAAGTGTAAAGTCATAGCCCTGGTTATTATTGTTATTTCAGGCTGCTGTGGATTAAAGCCCCATGGATGACTCATTGTTGTGACCACTTGTCAATCCGGGAGAGGACAAGTAAATATTTCAGGAAGACTTATCTGAAAAGTTGTTTACAGTGAGTTTTGTTTGTGAAGCCTCAGCTCCTCATGAGGTACCTGAGCGTGGTTTCCCTCTATTAAGGGGTAAAACAGAGATGCAGGAAGCACCAAGACAAGATCTCCACCAGGAAGGGAAAAGGACTGGTGAAGAGGAAAGGGGAGTGGGGAGTATAATTTGCATTTCACTTCAGTTGATTTATTGTGTGTGTGTGTGTGTGTGTGTGTGTGTGTGTGTGCACATGTAGTGTTTAGGTCAGGGCATTCTTTAAAAAGAATGGTTTGTACTCCTGCCTCATCCCACCTCCACTTGAAGCATCAAACCCAAGAATGAGCTCTGAATAAATGTTGGTGCATTCAAAAAGTGAAAAATGATAAAAAAAAAATTTTATCTCTTGACTCAAAAACTTCTATAGAACTTTGAGGACTACAGACAGATAACGACAAAATAAAAAGAAAATTTGATCTTGGATGAAATGTATTTGAAGTGTGAGATAAAAATCTATGTGCTTATGATTCTTAACATAAAATATATTACTCAGATGGATGTTTTTGGCACATAGAAAATAAAAAATGCAAGATAGCTAACAATAAAGTTCTCAGCAAGAACATGAGTTACTTCTTTTATTTCTGTGTCTGTGGATGAACAAGGGGAATTTCAAGTGATTTCAACATTGGATGAAATATAATCCTTCCAGCCAGAGCCAGACTCAGTCAAGCGTGCTGGGTAAATCTCCATGATGCCAGGCCACTGGGCAAAACTCCCAGGGCCAGTCAGCCTGGAAAAGGTAGATTGCCTCTACGTCACCAGGCCAGTGCTGCTTTGCTCTCTGGATATGTAGTCCTAGTGGCTAGCCTGCAGATGAGAAAGATTTCCTTTTATGTGGTTTAATCTCAAGCGTGTGACCCCGATAAAGCCTTTGATTGAAGAGAAGAAGCCTGACTCGCCCATTTCTAATCAGGTTGGAGGCAGAAACTAAATTGTGGAAAATCCCATAGGGGAAAATATGAAAAATTGCTGAGAGATTCAATATTTCTATCCATATGTTCAAGGTAGTATGAAAGAGAATAATGCATTGACTTATTTACTATGTCAGGTATCTCTACACTATTTTATGTCATTAATCCTCTGATTATTATCTCTCTTTCATAGATGAGAGAAAAGAGAATGGGTGTCAACTTGTCCAAGTTCCCTCTAGTATATGACAGAGCTGGAGTTTTAACTCTGCTACACGCCAAACGATGGTACACCTAATAATTGAGATAATCTTATTCTGAAATCTCATTCTCCATCTCTAATTCACTTCCCTTGGATAAAGCCAGTACAGACTTGTACAGAATCTTGCTCTGTAACAAAGTCTATATAAGGTTCCAAACTTTGGGACAAGTCACTTTTTCTGAGCTTCCTAATTTATGAAATGGAAATGATGAAAAATAACTAACTTCACAGCTTGTTATATGATTCAGACAAATTGAGTATCTGAAAGTACTTATAAATGACCTACAAATATCACCAAGTGTATTTACTCTAATGTCTCAAGTAACTTGGATTCAAGTTAGACTGGATTGAAGAGCAAGCTCTGTAAATATCTCAGAGGATACCATTTGCTTCCCAGAACTGATCTGGTCACACCCCAGACTTCACCCTGTTGTGCCTGTTGGCCTTTGGCCACCAGAGGCCAACCCCATCTCACTGAGAGACTCCAGGAATTGTCCACCTCAGGAGATTTGAGACCCAGTCTGTTGACTGCACCCAGAATATAGTTTTCACAGTAGGCGGAGTCAGACAGGTCCTGGAGAAGCCTAGCAGGCTCTAGAAGGAGCCAAAGACACATGCAAACTAGAGCCGCCCAGGATATGTTAAAGCATGTATTTAGACTTAGGATCATCCTCCATATACCCACACCCTCCTCCTCATACAGGAAGGAACTCAAACTTCTTTTAGTTCAATCCCTTCATTAAACACATAGCACAGAGGAGCCAAAGAGGGTCAGCAATCTGCCCCAGTATCCCAGCTAGAGAGTGGAGGAATGGGACCTGCAGTCCATGGATTTCCTACTGCATCTCCCTGCGTCTCCATTAGACCAACCTCATTTTAGGAAACATCAGGTGTCTGTGTTTATGTCCTTCTTGCTCTCCTGCATACAGCGCCCTCTTGCTCCTGGATCTCTAATAATCCTCTGGAAGCTCTAGGAACAGCAACTCATGTTCCAGACTTTTTTTGCCACCCCAATGCCCACCTCTACCATAAGTTGGTGGCGCTATACCCCATCCCTCTCCTGATACGATAGGAAAAAGATGTGTCTCTTGCTGAGGGAAAATTCTGAAGTAATTGTCTAAATGCCATATTGACTAAATATCGTATTCCTTTCAGGATAAATGTCATTTGAACAAGGCACCCAGAGAAGCTTTTTAAAAATAGTATTCCAAAGCAGATGTCTTCAGGTCAGATCAGCACTTATGCCATACTAGGTGAAAGGTTAGGACTAGCTTCTCTTTTCTTAATCCCTGACTCCTACCCTCAAAGCTTGGGGTAGACAGAGGGTTGAAAGTTGTACACATAACTTCAGAGGCCACTGAAAAAAAGTGCCAATATTCCCATCCTGGTTCTAAGCTCTGTTGTAACCAACTCTGACAAAAATCGATGTGTGATTAGTATTGCCACGTGGATAACAAAGAACAACTTCTGGATAAAAACCTTCAAGATACCCAATTATAGAATTGCCCTTGCTTTTTTGACAGAACCCAATCCAGAGCAAAACAGCACCTTCATTGACTCTTTCCCCAAATTAACCAGCCCAAGTCTAAATCCTATAACAAATGCCTCCTAACACTTCCTTACTGAGGTGAGGTGCCTCAAAGGTTGTCTCCCTCATTGCAACAAGCGCATAAACTCAACCCTTCCTGACTGCAGACATTGTCCTGGTCAGCTTTGGCTAAAGGACATCAACACTATCAAGAGAAACCACAGGAAAGTTTTAAGCAGGAAAGTGACATGATGGGGCTTATATTTTTAAAATGAACACTCAAACTGTTATGGACAGGTGGTTTTATGGAGGCAAGAGTGTGAAAGCAAAAAATCTAGATGACGTGAGCCTCAATTAAAACCATGTCCTGGCACAGTGGCTCTTGCCTACAATCCTAGCACTTTGGGAAGCTGATGTGGAGTGCTTGAGGCCAGGAGTTCAAGACCAGCCTGGGCAACATAGCAAGACCCCATCTCTACAAGAAATTTTAAAATTAGCCAGGTGTGATGGTGTGCACCTATAGTCCCAGCTACTTGGGAGGCCAAGGCAGGAGGATCCCTTGAGCCCAGGAATTTGAGACTGCAGTGAGCTATGATCATGCCACTGCACTCCAACCTGAGTGACAGAGAGAGACCCCGTCTATAAAAAAAAAAAAAAAACAAAATAAAACAGTGACAATGGGGATGGAGAAAAGAGGACAGCTCTGAAAAGCATGACAGAAGATTTGTCATGGAAAATCGAGGAGAAGGATGGTGAATTTTAGAAAGAGGACAGAACCAAAGAACTCCCCTCCCAAACTAGGATAGTGAATAAATTAGGCAGGAGATAAGAAAGGGGAATAGATACTAGGGTAGCACAGGAGATTGCAAATTTGGTTTTTAAATATGCTGAGTTGAATGTGGAGAATAGAAGCAGCTGGGTAGGAAGGTTGGGACTCAGTCCTGCAGGATCTTGAACATCATGCTAAGCAATTTAGATTTCATGTGATAGATACAGATCAGTGACTCTCTTAAAGTGATGGTTAAGGAAACCAAGGCAAGAAGAAAGGAAAGGAGAGATGAAGAAAAATCACCAGGGGTCAGGTCAGTTTTTCTGCCTTAGTCCTAAAGGGAACCAAAAAGGGTCCTCTTGTCCAAATGCAAGTGCTGAGCCCCTCTGATTCTGAGGGTCTTAGCAGAACTAAAACTTTTTGGGAAACCACCCACATTCTATCTCCTATCTTGGGCAAATTTGCATCTCCTGAAAAGGGTTTCATTTTATTTATTTTATTCTATCTATGCACCCACCTTCTTTTCCACATGACTAACTCCTGTTTATGCTTCAAGATTCAGACCACATGTCACCTTTGTGAAAATGTCCCTGATCAATACCCTATATCACTGCCCTCTCCTCTTCACTGGGACTGCATCTTATATCCTATCTCCTATCACTACTGTTCTACTGCTGAGTACTGTCACTACCACTGCTACAGACAATAATAAGAATACTGAGCTCGGACACCCAATGAGGTGCTTTGCATGTAGCACCGCTTAATCTTCACAACAAACCATCGCACTTGGTGTTACCATTTTCACCCCTATAGAGGAGAGAACTGAAGCTCAAGAAGGTTAAAGGACTTGCTCAAAGTTGCAGAGCTTGGTAATTGGCAAAGCTGGGAGGTATGTGGGTATACAAACTACACTTTTTCTTTGCATAACTATTATATTACATAGCACATTGCATGTTAATTGTTTGTGTATACACCTCTCCTGCTGGACTGTGGGCTCTTTGAAGGCAGAGGCTGCGTCTTCCCTGGCATATGATAGGTGCTCAAATGTTACCTAAGAGGACGAAAGGCAGATACAGATAGTGATGGAGAGAATGCCAGGTGCTATGGAATGGAAGGAACAGTGCTTTCTACCAATGCTTCTCAACCTTTGTCACAGAAACAATGATGTTTGTATGGCACACTAAGGTAAGTTGGGGGGATCTGGACTCTGGGAGGAAGCTGCTCTAGGCTAGAGCGAACTGGACCATGGTAGGTACAGTATGTCTGGCAGCCTCAGTACCCACTTGGGTTACCGTAGTGTTGAAGGTGATAATATATCTTGGACATCTGTTGGGCAATCTGTGCCTTATATCAGGGTTTAGCAAACTATTTCTTAAAGGGCTAGTAAATATTTTAGGCTTGTGAGCTATAAAATCTTTGTCACAGCTAGTCAGTTCTGCCATTGTAGCATGGAAACAGTTGTAGATAATACATAAATGAGCAAGTGTGGCTGTATTCCAATAAAACTTTATTTATAAAAACAGGTGCCTGGCCTGCAGGCCATGTTTGCTGACCCCAGTTTTAGATGGACTTTGTGCGTCAGAGCCTTTGAGTCCTTTTCCTCTCTGCCCAATTTTTTAATTTTGAGGAAGTCCAATTTATTAATTTATTCTTTGATGGATTGTGCTTTTGGTGTCATATCTAAACATCTTGACTAACCCAAGGTCACAAAGACTTTTTTCCTATATTTTCTCCTTTGGTGCTTTTTATCTTCAGCACTTAGTAAAGTGCCATCCTTCTTAGGAGGATGAACGAATCCTTCTTAAGAATGAATGAATGAATGAATGAATGATTTAGATGAAAGAAAGGAAGATCTTTTCTTTCTTTCTTTCTCTCTCTCTCTCTCTTTCTTTTCTTTCTTTCTTTCTTTCTTTCTTTCTTTCTTTCTTTCTTCTTTCTTTCTTTCTTTCTTTTCTTTCTTTTCTTTCTTTCTTTCTCTCCTGACTCCAGACCCCCGCCCCCCAAAGCATGAAGCTCAGCAAAGATTCCTGGAACCCCTCGTCTGGTTTTTCAGCTCACAACCTTGCTGGTTTGTTTACCTACAACTTAATGACTCCCATCCCTCAATGCTGCAACAAATTCTTTTTACAACATATACACCTCACTTTTATTTGCACCCCCCATGCACATACTTGCTTTTAAAAAAATTACCTACAACATAGTTTTTAAATTAAGTTTAAATTGACTTTTCATGGTCAAATTTTCAGGAATAAGAGAAAGTTAAGAAAAAAAAAATCACTAGACAGGAGTAGATTTGGACGAAGCCTAAGGCTAGAGGGAGTGAGACTGTGGCTGAGATAGGAGTGGGCTTGGTGGGGGGCTCGGAGGGTTCCCACGTCTCCCTCCACAGCCTCTCAGCTCTGCATTCACTTCTCTTTCTTTTTTAAATAATATGTAAAGTTTCATGTAAATACATATCTTGTAAAAATTTGAAAAATTAGTCAATCAAGAGGGAAAATAAGGGAAAAAAAGAAAAGTTGGAACTAAGATTGAGTTGAGCAGCAAAAATGTTGTGGAAAGGACCAAGATTTCTAGAAGTCAAAATAAGGAGGAAGACCTCTTTGTTTTATGTGACTTACAGTGTGCAATAGACAGCAAAATCCCAAGTGTCCAAGAGGAGCGTGTTCCAGAGAAGACACTGTGTAAGGACCAAGGAACAAGTCCCTGACAGCGGCCCAGCCGTCCCCTTCCATCACCAGCTGGGGTGGAGTTTACCGCAGCCTTGTCACCCTGATACTCGGAGTTCCAAGAGGAACTTGGACAACGGACGGTTACAATGTGCCACCACCTCCCCCTTTCCTGTCGCTTTTACGTATCTATTTTTTTATCTACTTGCCTAGAATATTTTGAGACAGTAAAAACTACGTTTTATTCATCTTTGTATTTACTTTAGTATGTACAATGGGCAACACGGAGGTTAACACATCGAGTGCCACACTAAAAAAAAAAATGTTCCTTGGGGCCACGGTGTTTTATTAGGAAAATAGAATAAAAACTTCAAAAACAAAATGATCCTTTCTAATTTAATGAAAAATTTGTTACTTTTTGTTGTTTTCTGTGTGTGAGTTATATGCAACTTGAAAAATAGTTCTTGCAACTCCTAAGGTGAAGAGACATGTGAGTTACATATGCTTCACAAGGCCTCGGGCTCAAAACTAGCGTGAGTTAAATACAACTCACATGGCAGTTAGTGTGTTAAAACTACTTTATTAATGAAATAATAATGCATGTAAGAATCCAAGAAGGGAAGGTCATTTAAAAGGATTTGATAGCTGGGTTCTATTTCTTGGGGCCTTACAAGATCTCTTCTGGTTTTCATTCATTCAGTAAACTTTTAGAGCATCTGTCTGATGTTGAGCTCTGGCACTAACTACAAAAAGCTAACACCAAGCCTCTCCACACTAAAAGAGCTCATAGTCAAGTTAGGTAAAGAACTCATGCAAAGGAACATGTTCATATTAACATGCTGCTGAGGAGGTTAAGAGGAGTAAGGAATGAATTCTTCCTGGGAAACTGAAGGAGTACGTGTGTGTGTGTGGAGGGGGAGGGGGCAGATAATAACATATTATAAAGGGAGGTGACATTCAAACCCAGTCTTGATTGATGAGTTAGATTTCTTTTTCTTTTTTAATTTTATACGGTTCTCTAAGTTCACGTCAGACAAATGATGTACTGATGTTGTGACAAGGTTTGAGGGGGGCACATCTCACACGTGAGTGTGGAAACCCAATCATCATGCTCATGAACTGCAAAAGGATCTGATGAGTTAGATTTCATCAGGCAAAGGCACAGCCAGGAATTGCCATGACGTTTTGGGGGATCAGTGTGCAGAATGCAGTGGGCATCTGTCACAGGGAGAGGGGACCTGGAGGGCTAGCTGGAGATCGGTGATGAGGGAGGTCAGGACCCAATGGCAGACAGTCAGGTATAAAGATGGACTGGCATGCAGTCCAGTTTAGGAAGGTTGTCCCATGTAATTATTATAGCACCTCCTTTTAGTCTCGGCCAGAGTCCAGATTTGGAATCAAAATTATATGGCCACCCTACTTACAAGGTGACCCATTCTGTCCCCTCTCCCACTTCTTTTTTATCTCAGGTCAAACCCTTCTCTTCTGTCCTGGCTCCCACCTCTCCCTTTTCAGTGGGGGAGCTCAGTTTCTGAAGCCAGGAGGGCTCTTCCAAGAAATGGATTGAGGCCATCAGAAAGGAGGATTCAGTAGCTGTTGAGAGGATCCTCCCAGGCCAGCAGAATTGAACAGATCTGAACACATGTCTGGCTGAGGCCAGGAGGCTGGTGCTCCCTTCCCAGCCCTGGACCAAACTGTTTATTTCTGGAAAATCCCCATTTTCTCCCCTACATCTAATCTTTCTTCTAGGCCCAGCTGAAATCCTATCCCCTCCCAGAAGCCTTACCAGGTCTCTTCCGGAACTTGTATCCCTCCTTTTTCCCATAGTGTCACGTGTGAAGCTGTATCACATTATCATGGTGAATAACTTACATTTTGTGTGCATCTGCCTCACTCAACTGTCAGCTCTGATTAGACATCTTTGTGTTCTTCTTGGTACCTAGAGATCTGTCACTATCAGAACAATCATCATGGTCACCCTCACATCATGAAAGCTCAAGGTGACAGGCTAGGCACTGTGGTAAGGGATTTCCTTGCATATCTCATTAAATCATCAGAATAATTTTATGACATCAGTCTTACTATTATCCCCACTTTACAGATGACATTAATTCTCAGAGAGGTAAGACAACTTGTCCAGGTCACAGAGCTAGTAAGCAGCTGTGCTGGGACTTGAGCCCAGGGCTGTCTGATTTGACTCTGAGATCCCATGTTTAAAGCAGTTGCAAATCACAGATTTGAACTTTCACATTTGGAAAGTTCATATTTAGTTCCAAAGTGCTTTGCATCCATTAGCTCATTTAATCTCAATTAACCAAGGAATTTGACATGCTAACTTCATTGTAAAGAGGAACAAACAGAAGCACAAGGAATCACCAGAGACCAGTATTTGACCCAGTCCAGATCCACAGTTTTGCTGCTATGCTAAGATACAGTATCCTGTAAAAGCTACTTCACTTCTCTGAGGTTCAGTTTCCTCTTTGGCAAAATAGGGATATTCTCAGTGCATAATTAAAATCATTATTTCAAAGAATTAAATGAAATAACCTTTGCAAAGGCAAATTCTAAATACTTAGTAAGTACTAGGCATTATTCTTCTTAATATTGGAGCCAGACAAATTTTAGTTTATCGTGTGACTTTGGGCAAGTCAAGTAACTACTCCGAGCCTCAGTTTCTTCATTCATAAAATGGGAATTACCTACCTTAGGGTTTGTGAAGATTAAGTGAAAAGCTGTTAGGAAGGTATTTTTCACGTAGAGAACATGTCTATAAATGGTAGTGACCTGCTTCCGGAGCAGCAATTTAGGAGAAGACTTAGGAAGGCCACCAGTCACTCAGTCCTTAGTTGACAGTTGGTTCTAATGTGCTCACATCAGACAAGCGGTAGAAACAATCCATCCCAGTGTTATCTGGATTTCAATCACATCATCCTCTTAGGATAATTCCTCACAGAATTATAAAAAAAAAAAATTCCAACTTCAAAGCTGTATCATATGTCCTGTGGTCAGTTCTATGCTATCTCTCTGTTGAACCTCCCACATGTACTTGAACAAAGTGGGGTTCATTGGCTCCTTTGGAACAAGGGTGACAGAACAACACAGGAACACGCTCTACAGAGAACTGTGGGGCTTCTCAGCAAGAGGGTGTTAGGCAAGGGGGTTGTTAAGGACTTGAGCTTGTATTAGCTGATTTGGAGGAGGTTTGAGAAAGTACAGCATATGGAGCCAATTCTATGGTCGGGTATCTTACTTTTTATTTAGGTGGTAGAAGGAAGAGAATGGGCCAAAGCTTAAATTAGTAATGATGCAGGAGCCATGTTTGGCTATTTTTAAAGGTTTGGACAGAATTCTTGTAACTGTGTGTACACTCAGAGCCACGCTCTGTGGTCGTTTCAGTGGCCCACAGTCTACCCGATCCTCTGCCAACGTGCCCCCCTGCAGCCTCCTACAGCTCCCCTGCTTGTAGCACCTGAAGCCATACCTTACTCCCAGAGCAACAGCCCCCACAGCCACTACGGTGCCCACCCAGCTGCAAGCAATAACCCGAGCCAGCTTGGCTCACGAGCTTAGCCAACAAGGAGGGGTCATCGTTGCTGGCCTGCTGCCAGATCCCCGCAGCCTCAGCCAGGGCCTCTGCCTACCGGAGTCCAGCAGGACAGAGCGCCTGTGGGCGCTGCTGCTGTTGAGCGAGGGTGGCCGAGGAAGAAATGAGGGCGTCCAGACAGCTGTCTGCTGCTAGGCAGAGTGCCCCAGCCCTGAGGCAGCAGAGAATCAGGCAGCCATTACTGAGGTAAGCCTGGTGCTGGCTGTATCCGGTTGGGCACTTGATGGGACAGTCCCCGCGCTGTCCTGGTGGAACACCTGCTTGGCCCTTCAGGAGGCCAGAGCCAAGGATGGCCCACCTGGCAGCTGGAGAAGCCTCCAGAGGCGACTGCCTGGGCTGTTCCCAGCTCTGAGTCGCTGCCGAGGCACATCTCATGGCTTCCAGAGTGCCAGTGGGTAGAAGCAGCGGGGTCAGGACTGGGCCCCGGTGAGCAGGTTGGGGCTACGGAGGCCTGCAAAGAGCAAGTCGGAAGCTCACCAGGAGGCAGCCCGGCGCCCCCACAGCCGGCCTCAAGGCGGGGCCCACTCGGCGTCTTCAACGTGTCGTGCAGCGCTGGCCCCGTAGTTGGCAGGTCCGGGATGCCGCAGGCCTGGCAGAGGCCTCAGCGGCCGGCCGGAACTCGGCGACACGCTCCCGGAAGACGCCCCCCAAGCCGAAGTTGGCATGGCTGTCGCCTTCACAGGAGCCAGCGTCTGCGTTGGCCTGGGGGTTGAAGGTGGGCGCGCAACCTGGATGCGCGTTGACCGCGTAGTCGCGGTGGATGGCGCGGGGCACAGTGGCGGGCGTCGCCCGCGTAGTCGGGCCTGCCGCCGCGGCTGCGCGTCTCGGAGCCCGCCGCATTCCTCGTGCGGTCCCAGAGGAGCCGGCTCTGTGCCTGCCAGGCGGCCGAACCCCCGGCGTTGACCGTGTGGAAGAACACGTCCGAGGCAGCTGCCGTGACGTCGCTCTTCCCTTGGGCCCGACTGTCCACCAGCTCCCGCCTCACCCGGGCCTCTTGCACCAAGGTGGTCCCGGCCTCCACGTGGCTGAGGACGCGCGCGCCATACCGCAGCACAAGCATCTCTGCCAGGTACTCGGCCTCTCCCGTCGGCTTGTTCTCCAGGTGGCTACTGCGGGTTGGCATGTGCTGCCGGGGGGCGGGCTGGAAGTCGGGGGTCTTCACAGGGTAGACGCTGTGCCGGACCTGCTCCCCGGCCGCGGCAGTCCGGTGCTCCAGGTTGTATGCCTGGACGTCCTGGCCGTCGGCCGAGAGCCATTGAGGAGGAGGGAGGAGAGCTCCGTGCAGACGGAGGCCACCCAGACGTTGGGGTAGTTGAGCCGGTGATCAGTGAGCTCCGCAGGCGTCTCTGTGAAGCTCTCCCTCCAGGGCACCACGTGCACGTGGTCTGGGATGAGGTAGTCTGTGTCCTCCATGGTGAGGTATTGGAGAGTAGTCGCGCCGCAGCCCCAGCCCCAGCTCCATAGTGCGCAGGTTGTCCCAGCTGCCGGCAGCAGCGCCCGCAGCTCAGCAAGTTCGTTCGGGGCCTGGCTGCAGCCTTGGAACCCCGGCATCCACACGTCCCCTATCCCGCCGCTCCCAGCCTAGAGCAGAATCAGCAGGTGTGCAAAGCGCAGGGCCATGGCTGGAGGAGAGCTTCACTTTGGCAGCCTGTTGTCCCTCGTCTTCTTCAAAGCTAGAGTTGGCGAAGGGGAAGCCCGAGGCCTGGGAGCTCAGTTATGTCCAACAACGGGGTAGTGACTTGGCCCCGACAAAGGTCCCCTCTCAATGAGCAGTCCTCTCCCAGGCTGGTCTCCTTGAAGTCTTCAGAAAAAGAATAACAAGGACGTCCTTTGTCAGAAGCATCCAGGGGAGTGAAACTGTGACAGATTCCAGGCTTTGGGCTGGGCCAGGGAGGGAAGAAATAGGCTGGTCAAATGCATACTGTCCCAGGACCCTCTGACCTCAACTCTACGAAGAAAAGCAAACGTTCACATTTATCCAGCACCTAATATTTTAGTTTCTCACTTGATCCTTGTCACAAGCTGCAGTTAGGGTCCTGCTATTGCAATTTGCAAATGTAAGGCTCAGACTAGCCAAGGAACTGGCCCAGGGGCACAGCCAGGAACATTCTTACCTTCCAGACCCGCAGAGCTGGGACTCTCTCCTCCTCTGACCAGCCAGCCTGTGGGGCATGGTGGGTGGGACGTCACACTCACTCCAGGCTGATTTCCTTGTGGGCCTTCAGTAGATAAGCCACAAAAGGATGCCCTTTCTGTGTTGGTACAGGGTCAAGGCAGCTGTAAGAAGTGAGAGGTGGCTATACCAATGCCCCAGAGACCTGCTGCATGGGCAAGGCAAAGTGTCCCAGGGGGGTCTGAGTAAACTCCACAAACCCTCTGGGGCACAAGGATATTCCTTGTCCTATTCCTTTTACTTGCAGCCCTCTAGGGGCTCCCCCTTTCCCTGAGACTAGCAACTGCTCTAAATGAGCCTCTGGGCTAGGTGCTTTATAATCCCATTTTAACCTCTCACCATTCTCCTTTTACACATTAGGAAACAGACTCACAGAAGTCAGGTAAAGTGCCCAAGGTCACAGTCAGTACAACATAGAGCCAGCATCTGAATCCCGTTTCATTTGATGCCAAAGCACAGTTTGCATTCACTGATCTGTGCTTGGTGTTTCTCCTTCTTATTCACTGTCGGGGACTTGGTTTCTATCCCTCCTGGGGCATTTGCAGTTAAAGAAGGCTCATGGAGAGGGCATGTAGGTGACTCCTGGGTAGAGCTGATTGCAGCAGCGTGCTCGGATCACAAGTTTTTTCTCCCACCATGTACTGGGAGAGTCGGCACCGTCCAGAGGAATGGGTGCTGCGCTTCACTTCTCAAGATCTGAATTGGAATCTGGGCTCTGTCATTTCCTCAGTTGAGCCCTCCCGCTCTCATGGCTTTCTTCCCCAAGTCTCACTCCCCTCATCTGTTACATGATAAGAACAATATAAACCTCTTCAGGCTTGAGCAGTTAGACGCAAAATGTCCAGCCAAGTGCCTGGAACAAAAGAGGGTGTTCTTTCAGAGAAGTGGGTTAGGTGACTTGTTCAAGGTCTGTACCCAGGTTTGTCTGAAACCAAAGCCTAGTTAGTGCTCTTTCAATCCAATGCTTCCTTCCAATCTCTATGTTTATATTCTCTTATTTAAAATGTGACGATTTATCAAAAGGTAATCTGGGAAGGATTATTTCCTGGAAAGAAGGCTTTTCTCTGAGAAAACAACACAATGTTTTTTCCCCCTTGGCCCTTCCTAGGACAGGGACAAGTAATGATGCTGCTTCCCACATCCCACCGAGTTTCCTAACCTCGTAACCTAGGGACAAGCACTTCATGGACTTATAAAATATACATATTTATTTTTTTCTACTTTTCACAGCTAATGTATTTTCCTCTTTTTATTTAATTACTTGTTTTTTCTTTTACCTCATGGCATTTAAATCCAAAGGAGTCTGGGGATTCATCATGTTTGGTTATAGCTCTTTCTCAGGACCTGGGGCATGTTTGTGGGCATTTCATAGCTGTGAATACAAGAGAAAATAAACAAGCTTTGGCTGAGTGGTGGTGAAACATTTGCTGACATGGATGAGATACCAGTGGGAGGAGGGCAAGGAAAATTAAGTGAAGATGTTTTGTTACCAGCCCTGGACAGCACTTGCTGAGCTGGGTGATTAGGAGGGGTCAGTTGGTGCCCAGCATGCACATCCCCCAATTGTTCAGAGGCAGCGTGAAGACCATGCAGGCAGGACAGACTTTACAGACATACACCAAGGCCCCATGTGACCTCGGATAAGTGTGACTTCCTATAAAACAGGAACAAACAGGACTTTTTAGTTGTTAACTTAAAAAGAAATTACAATACATGCTTGTATGGAAAATTAAAAGAGTAAAGAGGTTATATAAAATAAAAAAGACATCTCACCCAGTTGTGCTTCCCAGAGATGACCACTGTAAACAGGTAGATGTTTATCCTTCCAGACATGTTTCCATGCATGAATGCATCTACCCAGAAACATAGACACATACTGTTTTCTTTTACAAAAACGGTTAACAGCCCACACACACTTTTACCCATGAAGAAGCTGATTCCCAAAGAAAGGAAGTTATGTGTGCAAGGTCATGCAAAGATAGACTGGAACAAGGATGGACCTGGACCTGAATCTCTTTAGTCTGCCTCCCACCTTGCCTCCCTCTCTTGGGCTGTGTGCATTCTAATTGAGCATCCCAGGGGACACAAATGCAGACAGTTATTCTGGCAGATAGGCAAGGTCAAAATATTTAATACCCTGCAAGTTGCAGACCCAGCCAATCAGAACTAACACTGGCTGCAAATGACCTTCCTGAGGTTACTGGCTAAATATTGCCCCTGCATGTAGGGATGTCATTTCATATCCTACATGTGTTTCAGTGCATGGTTAGGAAGGAATCCATGAATGAATGAATGAGGATGCAAAGTGACCTTAAATAATACCACAAAGGAAGAAAGAAACTTTCTTCAGTAGAAACACAGTGCTATTAACTGGAGCATTATCTGTCTATGCATTTTTTTTTTTTTTTTTTTTTGAGACAGAGTCTCACTCTGTTGCCCGGGCTAGAGTGCTGTGGCATCAGCCTAGCTCACAGCAACCTCAAACTCCTGGGTTCAAGCAATCCTCTTGCCTCAGCCTCCCAAGTAGCTGGGAGTACAGGCATGCGCCACCATGCCCGGCTAATTATATATATATATTTTTAGTTGTCCAGCTAATTTCCTTCTATTTTTTTAGTAGAGACAGGGTCTCGCTCTTGCTCAGGGTGGTCTCGAACTCCTGAGCTCAAACGATCCGCCTGCCTGCCTCGGCCTCCCAGAGAGCTAGGATTATAGGCGTGAGCCACCGCGCCCGGCCTGTCTGTGCATTTTTAAAATTGGGACCTGGTAAAAGGGGAAGAGGCGGTAATGGAAAAGGAAAGAAGCAGAACAAGGGAGTTTGTTGCAGTTCAGCAGAACTGGATTTGGGATATAGTTCTGTACTTAGTGGCTTGGTGACCTTGGACAACTGACTTCATCTTCTTGGCCTTTTATTCTGTAAACATCTGTGAGGATAAGAAGAACAAAGAGTAATTTAACTAATATTATACCAATTAAGAATCAGATAGGCTGAGGGGTCTGAGGGACTTTTAGTCTGGTGGGCTTATAATTCAATGTCAAGGGTAGCCTAGGGATCCTGAATCCCTCATGGGGTCTGGAGGCCTTTCTCATCCTCAGTTCAACCCAAGGATGATTCAGAGTTAAACCTCTAAATAACCCCTATTCCCTCTGTGTACACCCCCACCTCACCCCATCATACACATGAAAGGGTCACCTGACCAAGGAACCTGTAGGCTTAAAGAAACTACCAGGTCCCTCCCTCCCTCTTCCCAAGGGACCTGACAATCCCTGTTTCCTGCAGTCTCCCTGCCCTTCTTATGATACTTTTTTTAAAAGGATCAATTGAACTCTGTCCCCTCCACATTTTGACTTTATGTTGTCTCAGTTTACTTATTTTTATATTTTCTCTTAAGAGATTGATGTAAGTATTATTATTTTTGATAGATTTGTCTTTTGGACTTCATGCCAGAGTTATGAGTGGCTTGCAAACCACAATTACAGTATTAGAGTATCCGGGTTTATCTGTATATTAATACTTAATTTTACCAGTGAGTTTTATACCTCCAAATGGTTTCTTTTTGCATGTTAGTGTTTTTTTTGTTTGTTTGTTTGTTTTTCCGACTGAACAACTGCTGTTAGCATTTGTTGTAGGATGGGTCTGGTGGTGATGAATTTGCTCAGATTTTATTCATCTGGGAAAGATTTTTATCTCTTTTTCATATCTGAAGGATAGCTTTCCTGGACACTGTATTCTCAGATGACAGTTGTTTTCTTTTAGCATTTTGAAAATGTTGTTCCCTTCCCTCCTGGCATGGTTTCCATCGAGAAGTCTGTTGCCAGATTAATTGGAGCTTCTTGTCCATGTTATTTGCTTCTTTTCTCTTGCTTCTTTTAGGATACTCTCTTTGTTTTATTATTATATGCCATGGAGTAATATAATTTGGGTAAATTCTATTTGGAGTTCTCTGACCTTCTTGTATCTCTTTCTCCAGTTTTGGAAAATTTTCTGTTATTATTTCTTTGAATAAGCTTTCTACCCCTTGCTCTTGCTCAACTCCCTCTTCAGCACCAATAATTCTTAGATTTGGTCTTTTGAAGTAATTTTCTATATCTGGTAGGTAATCCTCATTCGTTTTCATTCTTTTTTTGTCTTTTTTTCTCCTCTGTTTATTTTCAAATAGTCTGTCTTTGAGCTCATTGATTCTTTTAAATCTATCTTGCTGTTGAGAGCTGCTAATGGTTTTTTTCAGTTCAGCAAGTGTATCAGTTCCAAGATTTCTGTTAGTTTTTTTTAACTTCAATTTATTTGTTAAATTTCTCTGATAAATTTCTGAATTGATTTTCTATGTTATCTTGGAGATTACTGAGTTTCCTTAAAACTGCTATTTTGAATTCTTGGTCAGAGTG
>CAUYQI010086208.1:0-125796 GCA_963574485.1 Hapalemur alaotrensis
TAATTTGCATTTCCTTAATGATTAGTGACATTGGGCATTTTTTCATATGTTTATCGGTCATTTGTCTTTCTTCTTTGGAGAAGCTTCTGTTCATGTCTTTTGCCCACTTTTTAATAGGGCTGTTTGTCTTTTTCTTGCTTGCTGATCTGCTTGAGTTCTTTGTAAATTCTGGATATTAGCTCTTTATCAAGAATATTTTCTCTCATTCTATATGTTGTCTATTTGCTCTCTTGATTATTTCCTTAGCTGTGCAGAAGCTTTTTAATTTAATCACGTACCACTTATTTATTTTTGTTATTGCTGTAATTGCCATTGGGGTCTGAGTCACAAATTCTTTGCCTAGGCTGATATCTAGCAGAGTTTTTCCTGCATTTTCTTCTAGGACTCTTATGGTTTCATGCCTTACATTTAATTCTTTTATCCGTCTTGAATTAACTTTCATGAGTGGTGAGAGATATGGATCCTGTTTCATTCTTCTTCATGTGGCTATCCAATTCTCCCAGCACCATTTATTGAACAGGGATTCTTTTCCATGGTGCTGATGATTTGTAACTTTGCCAGGCCAGGCAAATAAACAGCCCCAATTATTGGTCAAGACTGCTCCTGGGGGCAGGAGTAGGACCACATTAAGTGAGAATGGAATCACCATGTGTAGTTAAGTATTTGCCTGATGGTATTTAAGGCTTGGCTAACTGCTTTAAACTTGGTAACTCTCTGACTTTCTGAAAACCCACTCTTATTGGCCTTTGTAAAATACACGTATTTTTTTTCTCTTGCAAAATTTTCCAAGTATCAGGGCAACCTGAAGAGACCATGTGGATTTGAGCCATTACCTGTAGGTCCATAACTTGGTTAGAATTGATTTGGCAATTGAGAAATAGCTAATCTTGCTCCTGCTTCATGCAGCCTCAAGGTTCATACCATTTACCTTGTTAAATTCAGTTTTTCAACTCCAAAAAGTAAGGAGGCATCTCAGCATGAATAACTCTAATGAACGAATGGCATTTCTGGCTGATCACTTAACATAAATGTATGGTGGGCAAGTAAAAAGTCTTGCTGTTTCCTTTTACTCTTTGCCTTGTGAACCTACCAGCAGTGAGTGTAGGATGGCTTATTACTATGGATTGGAAAATCTCTCCCATTTTGGTTATGAAATTGGCAATAATTTCTACGATAGAGAAAAAAATCCAAACAACAACAACAACAACAAAAAAAACCCCAACCCTACAAAAACTGTGGCTATAGGAAGCCATGCAGTGCCAAAGTACAATCAGAAAACATGCTCTCAGTTGTTGGCCCAGGCAGCTCTCAGGTATCTTTATTCATAGAGAGCTGGTATGTGACATGGTGGTGTATTTAAGGCCAATTATTTCAACAGATTTCCTAATTTCACTTCTGGGAGAATATCTCCCCTGCAGAGACAGGATGGAAAGGCATCCATCCTCTTAGGAAATAACTTCCAAGCGTGGGCACTGAAAAGACAAATGATACCAATGGAAGGAAACAGTGGCTTGCAGAGGTAGAAGAGTCGGTTGTCTGTCCATTATATAAGCCTACTCATGTGGAGTTAGAAATCTGTAGGTCCCAGCCTCTGCTCTACCGGTTTCTAGTTGTTTGTCCTTGGGCAACTGACCTTCTCCAAACCTCATCCTCTTCTGTAAAATGGAGGTAAGAATAAAAATGACCTGGTACGGCTGCTGTGAAGAGTAGGTTAAAAAGCGGGCAAAGCTCTTAGCCCATGGCTGGCTCAGAGGTTCCTTAAGCATTTGCTATTATAAGCTATCACTGTGGGTAGCATGTCTGCCCCTAGTCAGCTCAGAGCCACACCAAGGTGGCTCCCTGTAAAGCTATGGCTCAAGGAGGCAGAGTCTACTTTCAAGGGAAGTACTGGGGCTGCTCCTTTAGTGAGCAGAGAATGACTTAGCGAGCCTGAGGAAGATGCAGAGTTGACATTAAATATTTACTAATCACGCACAGCATACAAGAAAGCAGATGGATTTATCTCCAGGAACACTTCACTTAAGACAAGGCATTAAATCTCCACCTGAAGCACGAACACATCCTCATTTAATCACTAATGAGAAGGTACCTTAGGAAGCATAATGCTACATTCCCTTAATGCCTGCCAGGGCTGACTCTGGTCCTATCACTTCCTCCCCCCTCTGTTTCACACCCACACGGTTCACTGGCAAAGCCCTGCACCTCCGAGATAAACAGCCACAGTGACAGTGGATCTTGGCTTCAGCATAGGCATGTTTCATCAAATCCACACACACAGCAAACACAGCGTATGGAAAGTCCCCAAGTTCAGAGTCGGGTTGGAGCCTTTGCTCCTATCTAGGCATTTCCAATTTGCTTTTGAATGGGGAATGTTCATGTGTGTGCGTGTGTACAAGTGTGTGTATATTAATGCATACGTGAGTACACATGTATTCATTAAAGAATAGAACTAATTAACCCACTTTTACTTTTAATAATAGTAACCCTTACTGCAGAATATCATTTTGGATTCTATCACATCCTATGAACGACATTTACTAACTCTGAACATATAAGGTACACCTTAGCATAAACATCCTGAAATTTTCCATGGACGATAGAAATATTGATCTTTTATATGATGCTGTCTCTTAGTCTGCATGAGCGTGTTTTTTTTCTTTCTTGTAAAATAGACTTTATTATTTACAGCAGTTTTAGGTTCGCTGAAAAATTAATCAGAAGGTACAGAAATTTTCCATTTACCCCCTACTCACACACACGCACACCCTCCCCCACTATCAACAGCTGCGCAGAGTGGTGCATTTGTTACAACAGACGAACTCACACTGACACACCCGTCACCCAAAGTCCATAGTTGACATGAGGGCTCGTTCTTGGTGTTGTGGATTCTAGGGGTTTGGACAAATGTATGATGCATGGCATGTAACTGTGGATTGTTGTAGTCATTCTCTGGGGCTTACCCAATTGAAAGAATAGGACACTAATACAGAGATTTTCCTGCCCGGGTTCCATGGGCCGAATTGTCTCAGCTAAGAAACCCAGAGCTACTTCGCTACTCAGAACATTTTCTAATAATGTAAGAAGGCTCCAACTTAAAAAAAAATTTTTTTTTTTCTTCACAGAGGTTTCCGCTGAACACTGTCAATAAATGAATGTATTTGTCAGGAATTGAAGCTGCTTCATTGTTCTTTTCCTCTTATGTAACCAGTTGCTCAGCACTCTCTTTCTCAACCCTGTCTCCTCAACCATGCGGAGTCCTATTCTTTCCAAGGGCAAACCCGAAGCCTGGTGGTTTAGGCTGCACAGAGCCTTGACCCACACTTGACTCTGCTGTCATTCCTGGTTCTCTCCCTTCAATGCCCAGAGATGCAGGTCCTCAGCCTTCCTTGTCCCCTCTCTGCTGTCTCACTGTGTGTCTTGTCTTTTGTTCCTTCCTCTGAGCTCAGGGACCCACTTGCTCACCTCTTTATTCACCATCAGGTACCTCTCTTGTCTTCAAACCATGAATTTCTTTTTTCTTTCTTGTGAAAACAAGCCCTGGATACCAGATGAATCACGATCTGTATTTCCATTGTGTTAGCTCAATGCCATCCTTCCCCGAGTACCTAACTGGATGCTGGTTGTAATGCTATTTCTTTCCTCTCTAGTTATGGAAGGGAAAGAAAGCTATAGTTTTTATTGGCTCTATTATATTTTTACAGTACCAAATATCTCCTAAATTCTAACCAACATGAGAAATGGATATGAAATGGATTATTTCATTTGTAAGTCAAAGAATCAGGTAAATATGAGCATTTCTTTATTTAGTTAGTGGGGGGGGGGATCATTTAAGATTGTCAAAATGAGACCATTCCTAAACACTGGTGGGCTCACTGCTTTACACTCAGCCAAAGTTAAAGGGCTGGGTGGGGAAGAATGATTAAGGAAATAGAGTTAAGGGCAATTGCCAACATGAACATCCATTCTATAAACACTGCTCAAATTACCTTCATACATTTTGAACTTGGAAATTTCACCAGTCCACCGACAGAAAACATTCCCCTAAGCATCTAAGTCTGGGATTATATAAACGTGAATGGACAGTGCACTCAGCACCATAAACACTGTTTGGTATTCCTCAAGCTTCCTTCAATTTGCCTCCTTTCCCAGCAATCAAAGGAGCAAGAGAGCCAACCATAGTAGTTCATTTGCCCTTTCAAGTTTCCAGATGCTGTTCTTGTCTCTGTTTCTGTTTGGATAACTGCCATTATGTTCTCTTTCCAATATATTCTGGTGTCTAACACTCTTTTTTAGATACTGCTGTCCTCTACCTCATTCCTACCAAAGTTTCCAAAACCAAGAGGGACCTGCTGCAGTTCATAGCACAGCAAGAACCCCCTGAACCTGTTTGCAGATAGACCCAATGGACGTGACCTGAACTGACAATGGCCAGTGTGGCTTTTCTTGAGAAAAATAAATATCAAAGCCAGAAGTAGCCTATATGTCTTCTTTTTGGTCTTGCCCACTTCATTCTCAGACATCAACAACTCTTGTGATTGTTGGGTGACTGGCCATGACCCCTGGGGACAGAACACATCTTGGGCATCATGTATAGCTGCTTTTGGCTTTGGGTTGGAGGGGAGGTTAGTCATGCATTATGATGAAAATTCTAAAATGTGGCTTTAGAATCTGAAGGACTTTCTATAAATCAGAGCTTCAGGCAATTTTTCTGTCTCAATTATCCCCGCAAGATAAGGGGCCCTACTTCCATAGAACCTTCTCCCTAGGTCTCTCATTCCCCAGTGACCATTCTGAAGGCCCCCTGATCAAGTGGGCTCTCTGGCCAACAGCAATCTTTCTGCATTCATTTTTCATTCATAAGTCATATTTGTAAGCTGCAAACTTCATTTCATTCTGAACGGATGATAATTTCATACTTAATGCTTGGATGGAATATCAGAGAAGTGTTACAGTATCTTGTTCACAATGGACTGGATCTATTGTTGGGAAACCCTTTTTCTTTTAGAAAGTAGAACCCTTTCTGCAAATAAAATCTTCAGGGGAAGCCTGCTATGCACATCAGATATACATGAAACTGCTCAGGAGAAAATCAAGGTAGATCAATTGCTTGCTCTGCCTTGTCTTGTTTCAGGGGGCAGCCCCCGAGAGAGCCAGGTGGAAGGCTGTTAGCACCTCTGGGCATGATCTGAAGAACCCAGAATTACATCACTTTCCAGGCTCTTTTCTGCAACAGACTATTATTTCACAATATAGACCCTAGACCCTCCAGTTCCAAACACCATCCAATGCACATATCTTTTAGTTTCTTTCCATGGAAAAATAATGATGGCCTCAAATATACAGGTTGAGACATAACTGAGTACTAGCTAACAACTGTTTATGAAATAAAGTACACAGTTAAGATCAAGACCCATGCACCCACCCCACAGGACAAGTTATCACTGCAGATATACTGGGTAACCATACCCTTGGTCACCTAGCTTCTTTCTCCATGGTCACTTTTCTCTTTCTTCTCACCATGCTCTTCTTTCTTACATTGCCTTTTGGCTCCTTCCTTTTCTCCATATCCTCCCTGATCTCTCTTTCCTCTTTTTCTTCACCTTTAATTCTTTCACTTTCTTTCTTATCGTATTTGCTTTTGGCCTTTTCTCAGCTGCTATCTGTTCCTCCGTATTGTACCAATCAGGCTTGGCCAGGTTACACTGCAGTAACAAGCATCCCCCAAATCTCAGATGCTTAAAGCAACAAAGCTAATGTCCCAATCATTCCACATGTCCCTCACAGGCTGCTCATTTTGGTCACTCAGAGATCCAGGCTGTGGTAGCAGCCATTCTCTCAAATGTTGCTAGAGCAAAGAGAGGAAGTGGGGAAGCACACATTCTTTCTTGAAGCTTCTTCCTAGAGAGGAAATATACATCACATCCCTCATATATTATTGCTAAAGCAAGTTACACAGACTCACTTAAAACTGGGGAAGGAAGCACAATCCTGCCATGTGCCTGTAAGTTGAGAGAGTGCAGAGACATATAGAAATACCCATAATGAGTACCACAGTCATTATGTGAACGAACTCCACAGCTCTGTTTCAGAATCTCCCTAATACTTTGCTTCTAATTTACTTTCCCTGCAGTCTCATCCCTCAACCTCCTTCTTTGTCCCTGTTTGAGATCTTCCCTGTTTCCTCCTGATCCTCAGCCCATTTTGTGGTGGCAGCACCAAGAATAATTACAAGAAGTATCACACAGAGGCAGAGAGAGGAGCTTTATGGTTTTCAATGTATAATTTCTGGGATAACATGGTAATAGTTTTCTTAGCAGAAGAGAAGGTGCTGTCAGGACCCTACAGTTGTCTGGCCATAGCTCAGACCCCTCCTTCACTGAAGGATGCTGTCCTGATAGATGCTGCTCTTTCCCAGCTGTTGGTGCTAAGGCCATGCTGCTTAGGCTCATATGTTTCTTTTCCCACTCTATGTGGCTCTGTATAAATAATCATTTAAACTCTCTTCCTCTGTAGCAATCATTGAGCTGCCCCCAAATAAGTCATTCCCAATATATTTTATAAATATAGAGTAAACAAACAAAGCAAAAATATAAGAGGGGTTACTATCAGTCATAGTTAGAATGAATTCTAAGAAATAGCTGCATTGTAAAATTATATGGAAATCTCTAGGCTAAAGCCAAATTTTAGCTATCAATAAAACATTACCTGGGAGTTGAAGAAAGGCCAATATGCTTATGTCAGTATACAAGTTATTCATTTCACCTGCACCAGGGACCAGTAAACCAGAAGCCGGTATACCTACTATACCTGCCTCCTGTTCTCCACCTGGCTGAGGAGTCACATGCAGTTTTGCATGTCAGACCCCCTTCCTTGGTAGCATTTAATGGCACTGGGACATTAAGAAATTTGGGAGGTATTAATGGCAGGAAGGTCTCTCAACAAATTCTATTGTGTTACTGAGACTCAAGTCAGCCAATGGCTATATGGTATGATGAGGCACAAATTGGCCTAATGTCTGGAGTGGGGACATGTCAATGGCTGCTTCTCTGAGATCATAAAGGACATGGGGAAAGCTTCTCTACTGTCTCCCTCCATGCTGACTACGTTGACACAGTTTTACAATGACAGAATTATTCCTTTGGGAATATTTTTTAGTTTTAAAGAAAAAAAGCAAGTATAACCGGGCCACAGCACAGACTAACATGGACTAATGCTACACTGCAGAGTTAACTGACAGCATAAAGCTGGACCAGGCAGCTGGGTGGGAAACAAAGAGTCCTTAGTTCTAAGAGGATGTGATCGGTGCTTCTTGGGGAACTTGAAGGACCAAAGACAAGATTTATCACCTTCTCTTTTTTCCTAAGAAACAGCTCTGGTGTTTCAAGGTGAACTAGAAAAATGTCTACGATACAAAACAAAACCAAGTTTTCCAAGGCTGCGCTGTTTGTCCTGTTCTTTGGGCCACTAGCTATATCACAGATTTCCCCTTAGGGAAAGTCCACAGGTTAAAGTTCCGTGGGGAGTGTCCCTTCCAGTTGTTGGGTGGAGATGGAGGACAGACAGCCTATGTGGTGGCAGTGGGCTGAGAGGAGATGCATATGGAAGCTGAGGGCACAGAGCAACGCAGGGGTGGAGGTGTGCATGACCCAGGCTGAGTCGTCCACCAGCTACCCAAGCCTATTTCATGGGGGCTTGTGTAGGGAGGTGGGGAGTGTGAAGGTGGACACCAGGCTGTGTGGAGGTGTGTCTAGCTTTGTCAACTCTAGGTTTTGAGCAACCAAGACCTGAGAACTATTGAGTTTTCACAGTAGTTCCAAATTATCAAATATGTAACCCAGGTGGGATTGTTTAGACAAGGCTCTTGATTGAGCATTTGATGATTCTATTTGCAACTGAGAAATCAGAGGAGCATGTATTAAGCCCATAATCATGGCAAGCTAAGTTCCATTCTTTGTTGGACATCAAGTACTACTGATAAATGAGTGAAAGAAATACAGAATTAATATCTCACCTTTACTAAACTTTCCTATTAGATCAACCACTTTCTACTGTTTTACATACAGCTAATAATAAATAAGTGCAGTTTACTATGCATCAATGCTCATTAAATGGGGAAGTTAACATGCTTCGGGTTTTTACTCCATTTTTGTTTTCTTCCCCCCATCAATGTTCTCCTCATTGCTACTCAATTTTTCTCCTCTTTTTTGTTTTACAAATTAACCTCTTGTGTGGTTCAATTCATTAGGTAAAACACACTAGCAGTGCCTTCTTTTAGGGAACTGAATATTCTGAGAAATAAAACCCAAGGAGAAAATGTGAGCTGGCTGTGGCCTGCCTCTGTCGGAGCGGAAGCTCCACAGCTCCTCAGTCAAGCTCTCCAGGCTCTGCAGAAGTCTCTGCCTTCCATCTGCCTCCCGAACAAACAAACAGCCACAGGCGATGTAGTAGCTAACAACTCCAGTTTTGCATGGGAGTGACTCACATCACAAAGAATGTGAGTCATTCTGTGCTCTAGGGGAGTTTACACTCCTGGCTTAGCACAATCACATCCTTCCCTGGCCCTCCTCCACCCCTGAGAGCTTTGAGGACTTTGAACCACATTATATGATCCTACAGAATATAAGAACACAGTGACAAAGTGTATGGGTGCAAATTGTAGTGTACACAGACATGCCAAACAAATTGTAGGCATAATACATTTGACATTTTAAGACAGGAGAAAAAAATTATGCGTGCTACTTTTAAATGAAGAATATTCAGCATAGAAAGCAATTGAAAGAATTCTAACATGTATCATCTCCTCTAAATTAATACTACTTCCTCAAAAGGAACTGGCAGTTTGTTTGGGGGGCATTTTCCTACTCTTATGAAGATGGTTTAAAATTGATTTGCATTTCAGATTTTTTTTTTGGTAAATTACTGAACATACATCATGTAGTCAGAACCATCTTATGAAATGCCATCCTTTGCTGACATCCTAGAAGCAGGTTCCTGAAACTCCCTGCAGCTAGAGCTTGCGTCTAAATGTCAGATGTAGGACAGGTATAAAGGACAACTTTGATCACAACTATGGGTCAAAATTATTACCTTTGGGGTCTTCTTCTATAATTGTCTCTTTTCAGAGAGCTTGTGACTTATCTGTTTGCTCAAAATAAAGCAGATTATTTTTCATAAGAGAAAAAGCAACAGCTTCTATGATCTAAAAAATGTTAAAGTATAGCCAATATATATTATTAGAAGCAAATATGTTCTTTTTATAAAAAGACAATGCAAAAGCCTTTCTAGACATTATTTTTGTCAGAATCTGCCAAAGAGAGAGAGAGACAGAGATGGGCACAGGGAGTATTTCTCAGAAGCCAAACCAAAGAGAAAAATCTTAGGAGAGATAAACATTATGTCATGTTTCTGAAACTTCCTGATTATACTTAAAGTGGACCATCTGTCCCCAGTGATAGAACTCACTGGATAAGACCTTGAGGAATGCAACTCTTTGTAAAATTTCTGAAACATTGAATTTGTTCCCCAGTAGTCCAACTTCGTAGCAAAATCTGTTACCCAGATGTAAATTTAGAAGCATCAGAGTTCTTGGCTCCCTGAAGGAAGAATTTCAATTTAGAAGAGGCACTATAGACTCTAACAAGAGAAGAATGGCTCAAAACCTAAATTACCCCAAACAAAGCGGATGTATAGTAAGTGGAGAATTCGGCAATAGGGGAAGGTGAATTTGAGCTGCTCTTACCACTGGGAGGAAAATACTGTTACTGCAAACAAAAATGGAATTCACAGACACGATCCAAATCCTAAATGTATAGTCTGGTTTTGAAGAACAATTCACTTTTCACCTAGCATTTTCCTAAGCATCACTTAGTACAGGAACCAATTCAAACTTGACATAACATTCACCAAAGGGGTATGTGTGTGTGTGTGTGTGTGTGTGTGTGTGTGTGTGTGAATGTGCCTATATATCACCAGTCCTCTACAAAGAGGCAGATGGCACTAGGGAGAAAAAAGTTGATAAACAGAGAACTGCAGTATAAATCATGACAAAATCCTTAAGTGGAGTATAAGCAGGCTAAGAGATCATACCAGAATTCAACAACAAAAGCTTGAGGAAAGGACCAGTAAGATGGTGGAAAACATCAGGAAGTGGAGCAGGCTTGGGAAAGTTAAGAGGGAGAAACACTGAACAACACACGCCCTGTAAACCTAAGAGAAGCAAGAAGAAAGCAGATGAATGTGACAGCGGCATGGGAAAACCCAGGAGGTAGGAGGGCCAGCAGCAGAGAGGACAGACAGAAGGGCAGGTGGAACATGGCCTCGTGTCCCCAGCCCCCCGCAACCCACCAGCCACAGCTGCTGCTTGCTCTGGTGGGGCAGAATGTCGGCGGTGGCACTGGCTGAACAAATCCACCCAGTGGAGGCCTCTGGCTCTGGATGTCCTCAGAGTCTCAAGCAATGTCCCTCCATGTGCTTCTAAAGCTGGACTGTGCCACACAGGAGATTCTTTCTACTCTACTTACAGCAGCCCTCTGAGGGCACTTGGACATAGCGGTTTGGGAATCAAAAGGCCTCACCAAAATGAATCTGACACATGCACAATACGCCTAATAGCCATTGTACTTATGGCAATTATCCCATAAATAGGTCTTATAAATCACTACATTGTTTTTATACCGCCAAATCAAGGTTGTAATTTTCCATTTCATTAGACTTATCATAGTCACCATAGTATAGTATAACCAAGCATGTACCCATCATCTAGAATTTAAAATTGTTAGCATTACTTTATTTTTCCTATAGTATTTAAAGTAAACTTCAGATCTTATAGCATTTTACTCCTGAAGACTTTAGAAGCATCTCTAAAAACTAACATTTCTCTATGTAATCACAATACCCTTACTTCACCTAAAAAATTAATAAGACCTGCATACCACATAATCCCCGTTCCATATGCAAATTTTCCCAATTGTTCTCCAAAGGTATTTTATGACTCATTTATTCAAAGCAGGATCTGATCAACGTCCACAAATTGCATCTGGTTGTTGTATTTCTTCATTCTCTTTTAATCTTGAAAATCCGCTCAGCAACTCCTACCCTGAATGTTTATTTCCATGTTATTGAGGAGCAAGAGCCTAGCAGGGATGTAGGGAATTGCTCCGCCTTCTGGACTTGATTGATTGTTTGCCCAGCCAGTCATTTCCCTGGGTTCTCTAACCCCTGTATTTCCCGTAAATTTAGTTGGCATCTTTGGCATGAGGACTTCATGGCTGCTGCTGCACAATTCATAGGAAAGTGCATCGGGATCCGCAGGTGGTCCCGCTTTTTGTGATGCTAAACGTGATCACCAGGTTATGGTGGGAACCTGAGCAACACAGCCGTGGCAAAATCCCACTCCTTGGCGCTCAAACTCCAAATGAACCGCCCACCAGCGGGGTTTTCTGTGCAAAGCCCAGGCCAAAGTCTCCCTCCGCCCGCATTTTCCACGCCTCATGGCCTTGCCGGTTCTTGGACCCTCCCTGTCCATTTAGACCAAGAGGCTGTTGTCCTCTCTCTCCTGTGCTTACCCGGTGACCGGCAGCGGTAGGAGAAAGATGGAAGGATGAGTCTAAGTCTAATAGACTTCCAGCACCCAGCACGCCAAAACACAGGTGTATTTAAGAATAAACTAATTAATATCAGCTAATCTTTAGTTGGATGGGAGGGTGGAGGGTTCCATAGACTGAATGTTTGTGTCCCCTCAAAATTCATATGTTGAACATAATCCCAAATATGACGGCATTTGGAGGTGGGACCTTTGGAGGTGATTAGGTCATGAGGGCTGGGATTAATGCCTTTATAAGAGACCCCAGAGATCTTCCTGGTCTCTTCCAACCTATGAGGACACAGCACAGAGAAGACGGGTGTTTATGAACCAGGAAGTGAGCTCTCACCAGACATTAAATCTGCCAGTGCCCTGATCTTCAACTTCTCAGCCTCCAGAACTGTGAAAAATAAAGTCCTGTTTATAAGCTGCCCAGCCTATGGTATTTCTGTTATAACAGCCTGGACAGACTAAGACCAAGGGTGTTAAGCAGGAAAGAGAAGACAAAGGAATGGAAATTTTATGGGAAATAGAGGAATGAAGAGATAAAATAAGAATAAGCATTTTGGGAGACTTTTTAAAAGACTTTTTCAGAGCAATATAGTATGATACTTGGGATGGAGATTTACACTTCCCGTCTTAATTTCTGTCTGTGTGCTCTTGGGTGTCTAATTTAATGTCACTGGGCCCTGTTACCTCTTAAATGCAGGTGATAAAGATACTTCCCTGACGTGGTTCCTTGACCAATCAATGCGTGTAAAGTTTTTAGAACAGTGCCAGGAACACAGGAAAGGATCAATATAGAGAGGTTACTGCTATTGCCAAATCCTACAAAGAGTCAAGCAGTCATTTTCAGGTCCCTATTTTCCCATTAAACTCTTACAGGAGACTTCTTGGGGGAAGTCAGGGGAGAGAGAAAGCCATCAGAAGTAGTAAGTGCATGTGGGTCAGGACCACTGGCCCCAAATTCCTGCAATTAAACCTGGGTTAGGGGTGGGTGGGAAAGCAGCTAAAATGGAAAATGTCTCCCCACCAATGACACAGAGCTGGAGTTTTTCTAGATGCAGAAATGCCTCTTGCTCTTCTCTGTCCTGTGGATTTAAGGGCTGGAAGCTCTTTCTCCTCTTCTAAGTTCCTGGGGGACACCTCCTGAATTTGGAAAGCCTGACATCAATGGCATAAACTGACATCAATGGAACTAACAATCAGCCCAGACAAGGGCAGGGAAAGAGAACATGACCAAATGCCAGGCAGAAGCATTGGAGCACCCACTGTGTGGCGCTCCACGGACTCTCCCATGCTGGGACTCTCCCCTCTCCTGGGAAGATTTGCTTTCTCCATTGCAATAACCGGCACAACTTCCCGTTTCAGTGGGCACCTCTCAAACAAGAACTCTCCTGGGACTTTCATAATGCGATATTTCAATTCAATAATCAAGGCACTCTGCATTCTATAAAAGGGGGAACCAATGAATGCTACCACTTACAATTTCACTGTGATAGGAGTTCACGTTGAAGGTTTCCCATTTTATTAAGCCACCCACTAAAGGAGGAGGAGAACGCACACAATTCCTCTGAAAGCCCACATCCGAGCAGAACAACCAGATAAACATTTACACTTCAGCTTTAAGATAATTTTCCCTGGTTCCATTTTTAACTTTTAGTGCAGCAGAATCTCATGAGGATGGCTGACCCCCTTCAACTGGGGCAGGTTCTACGGGGCTCAGGGATCTGCTGTCAGAAGGGGCTGCTCAATCCGGTACTTATTAGGCACTTACTACATCCCCAGCCTTACTCAGCAGCCTTAGCATCGCTAGGAGCTTTAGAAGGCACTTGAATCATGGGATAGTTCCCTAATCTCTGAAAAGCACACAGCATGTGTGTGTCGTGGGAGGGATGAAGGGCTTGGAGGAGAGGAAGAGGACATTGAAGGTGATCAACCCCCTCCCCACCTGCAGCAGAACGGGAAGGCGTCCGTCTTCATCTCATTAACAACTCGTCAAAGCAGCACCATCTGGTCACCTGTTTTGCAGAGGCAGCCCCGGTTTCCACTGTCTGTCAACAGCAAGGCAGGCAGCAGGAGAAGCGAGTGCAGGGAAGCAGCACCAGGAGCCCTCTGCCACACCCACCACGAATGCTAAAGGCTCCCGTGGGCACATGCCACCCACAAAAGGGCTTTTTTTAAATGAAATCATTGTGAGTGGATTCTTGCTAATTTTTAAAAACAATTACTATCTGTTTTGGTCTCTTTTAGGGCTTCTGGTCCCACAGTCTACAGACTCTTTGAAGCCTTAGTAGCCACTGTGGTCCATAAGAGTGTGGTCATTTTATGTATTGATCTCTCTCCATCACCCAAGCACAGCCTGGGCTCAGGGAAGGTGCTCAACCGTTTCTTCTAGGATTGAACAAAAATGGTTATTATTGTGACATGAAGGATTCTGTAATATCTTTCGTTTATTGAATACTGACTATGTGCCAGGCACCAATTCCTACACATGTGTTACTTCACTGACTGTTCTCAACAATAATATAAGGTAGTTATTATGTCTCACTTAAGCATGAGACAATTACACAGAGGTTTCACACAGGGACCAAGAGCTGAGATTTAAATACAGGCCCATCTAGGCCCAAAGCCCCAATTTTAAACACCATGAAAAGAAAAGGAGGGAGGGAAGGAAAGAGAAAGAAAAAGTGGGAATCTTGTCTTTGAGAGATTTATCATCTCACTAGAGAAAGAAGACATACTCTCCTGAAATAATTAAATAATAATGTAACGCAGAACACAATACATTGCCTAAAACAGGCACTCCGGTGCAGTTAGCACGTGCTAAGAGAGGTCAAAGTTGGGCAGATTAACGCTCGCCGTGGCATGATCAGGGAGGCGGTGAGACTTTGGGTGGCTGTAGAAGACATTTTCGGTGAATGGTCATATAAGGGGAGGACTGTGGTGGGCTGGGGAGGGGACAGTGCAACCACACTGAACAGCTGGTGTTGTTTAGGTCTAGCGCCTGGCTTGGCCAGAGCATGGCCCCTGAGTAGCAGTGGAGAATTGCAGCAGGTAGGGGACAGGTGGTGTGTGGAGGGGTTACCAGCTTGGTAGACCTTAAAGAAAAGGGCACGGTGTGTGCACTTCAGGCAGGAGGAGCCACTGAACATGTCTGAGCAAGCAAGTGACATGGTGAAAGCAGAGTTTCAGGAAGGCTCCTCAGGTGGTGGTTGGCAGGATCACTCCAGGCTAGGGGCTGGAGGCAGAGGAAGCAGCACCATCCAGTTGTTCAGTCGTCAGAGAAATTGAGGAAAAGCAGAATGCCTCTGCCTGTTACCCATACCCAGTGGGTATGGATAGGTCCATGGAGAGGCACAGACATTTGCCAAGGCTGGGACCAGAGGTAGATATGTGTAAATATTTGCTTTGCCTCAGCTGGAGAAGATGGATTTTTAATAAAGAGGCAGCATGACTCATGTCACAGAGTGTACCAACAATTCAGGAGAAAGCCACTTCAGAAAATGCCAGAATGGTAGGTAGAGTCACTTGATGAGCTTCCAGGAAGGACTCCCTCCCAACACCTGACATGTGTATACAGGTATACACATACACACACATATACACTCACATGTACACACACACATGCACGCATACGCACACTTCCTCTCCCCACTGGTACCAGCACCACTCTGACCTTGGTGTCACTGTGGGCCTGATGGGGCCTCTTGAGGACACCTTGTTCTGCTCACACAGTCATTCCAAAGCCCTTGCAGATGCAGCCTTCCTGACAACAGTGCAGGGTGTTGGCTTGTGGTTAGAGGAGGCTGAGGATCAACTGGACTGTGCTCCAACACTCTCCCAGTGAAATCCACCATGGCTTCTGCAGAAGGCAGAATCCTAAGGTGGCCCCATGTTCTTTTCACTGGGTGTCATGCCCCAGGTGATCCAGCCCCTAGAGTGTTGGTGGGACCTGGACTTGCTGCCAGCCCGCGGAACATGGCAAAGGTGATGGAACATCACTCCTGAAACTATGTCCCCTGACACATTCCTGCTGGCTTTGAAGAAGTCAGCTGCCACGTTATGTAGAATGCATGAAAGGGCTGGATGGCGTCAATGGTGAGTGGCCTCTAGTCACTGAGTCCCTGTGAGTGGCCCCCAGTTGACAGCCAGCAAGACAATGGGCACCTCAGTGCTACGACCATATGGAGATGAATTCTGTTGGCAACCTATAAGAGTTTGCAAATGAATTCTTCCTCATTTGACCCTCCAGATGAGAACATAGTCCCACTTTGTTGCAGCCTTGTGAGACCCTGAGCAGAGGACCCAGTTAAATTGTTCTGAGATTTCTGACCTAAAGAAACTGTGCGATAATAGATATCTATTGTGGTAATTTGTTATGCCATGATAGATAATGGACACAACTTTCATCTTTCGATCGTCCATAGGAAGCACAGTAAAGTTGTGGGGATATACGGGGATAGAGACACTCTTCCAAAGCAACTGGAAGGGAGGAAGGAGTGTAGGATAGCATTAGCCCTGAGCAGGTAGAGTCTAAGGTTGTCACTGACTGGCTATGTAACCTCGATCAAGTCTTTTTTATCCTCTGGGGCCCAGTTCTCTCTTCTTTAATTTAATAGGATTAGGTGATGCAACCTCTACGTTTCCTTCCCACGCTAATAGATTATTATGTACAAATTGAACAAACACATGTAATGTTTGTGGAGCATCTATGATGTAGCATGCTAAACATTATGACATTTTATCTGATTTAAACTTCAAAAAATATCTTGCTCAGCTTTTTGTTAGAGTTGCCTGTAAAGATAAGTAAACTGAGGTTCAGAGAAGTTTAATAATTTGCACAAGACCGCATGCTCAAAAGTGGAAGAGTAGGGAGTTAGACTTGGGATCTTTTTACTGTTTTTTGCTGGACCAGAGCCCAGGAGAAAGTCTATTCAGCTGTTTCACTGGAAGCAATCAGGGAACCAGAGAGAAACCTTAGGAAGGGACTTGGAGTTACAATAATCAAGTGGAGGGCCGTGTAAATGGTAATTCAATCTGACAGCCAAGACTGAATAGATTCCCAGTGATGGCTTTGAAAAAGTTAAATCATCAGGAAAGTTCATCAGAGGTTATTTTAGAGTGAAGAGAAGGAAAGAAACTAGGGATTTAGGAGAATATCTTCCACCATGCCCTAAACATTGATGGTTCTAAATTTGCTTTCTGAGGCCCGGACCTCTCTCCTCAGCTCCAGGCTCATCTCTGCAGCCCTCCTGGTGGTCCCAATTTACAACTTGACAGACTCAAAAAGCAGACTCATGGTTCTTATACCCAAAGGCACATTCATTCTTGGTCCTCTATCTTGATTAAATGATTTGTCATTAACCCATAAGGTTTTTAATCCCAGCAACTCCCTTTGCTTATCTCATACTTCTTACTGGTCATATAGACCTATGAATTTCACCTCCTAAATGTCTTGAATCAATGTTCATCTCATCACCCTAACTCAAACTTCCATCACTTCTCTACTGGGCCATTTCAATAGCCTCCTAACTAATGTCCCTGCTCTCCAGCCCACCCCACCCTCCTACACAAGTTCCCTTACCTACACAAGCTCCCTTTTCCACATTGATTCCAAAGTGAACTTTCAAAAATCCAAGTCACCACCACAGTTAAAGCCGGTTAAAGACTCTCTCCAGCACTAACCAGAGGTATTGCAAACTCCACCCAAAACACTTCCCGCCTAGTGTCTGCTTCCTTCCACAACCTCGTTCCCCACCACACTTCCTCTCGTCCACTGAATTCTAGCCTTACTTATTGATTGTTCTATATTTTTGTTGCTTCACCTGGGTTATTCTCTGCAATGTCCTTCTATGTTTTGTCTATCTGCCCATTGTTTCAAGGATCAACTCAAGTGTCTCAACCTCCAGGAAGTCTTTCTGGGACCCCTCCCCAAGCAGCCATGTTGCACATCTCATGGTATCCTTCGCATTGTATCCTACAGGCTGTCAATCACAGGGTAAATCATGTTTGTGCCCTCCTTGGAGGTGTGCAATAGGGCAGTCCTGCACACCATCCTAAGTGAGCTTGCTCTCTCTTCCAATGCAAATACAGTCCGGCGACTTAATTTATCTCCTCTAGAGGTTAAGGTAAGCTCTTTGAATATCAAGGCCATGTCTTTCTTATTCCTCTTGGAATTCCTAATGCCCAACACAGTGCCCCACAAACTGTAAGCTCAAAGTCTTTGTGAATGGCCGAATGAACAGTAGGGTGAAGTCTTCAAGAGTCTGCATGTGAAAGGACAAGAACAAAAAACTGTACATTCGGATTTAGAATCCAGAAGAAGGGACAGGTTTTTTGGGGGGGGCCAGCTTAAGTTGGGCTCTTCTGGTGATACACATCAAAGAGAACAATGCTGACTAATTGACTGGAATGCCATTAGTCTTATGATGTTGGTGCAGAGAAATATAGCTAGCTCTTTCCAACTGTTTTTGATACACATACAAGGTATTTTTGCTTTTGGTGAAAATCTCAGTGGGCCTGATTCCAGTCACATGGAATGGATTTTTTTTTTTTGTCAACTTAGGAGAAACTTGGCCATTTCAGCACAATCTAAAATATGTCTGTGGAAGATAAATGGGTGTCTTGGTAGCTTTCTGGAGAAATGTAGGTAAATACTTAGTTGTACCTAAAATATCCAAGTCTAAGACAGTAAGAAAACTTCATTTTATTTATATATTAAGAAATTAGTCTTCCCATCTAGCACTGTTTCTTCCAGCTGAACAGCTGAGTGCATGAATTTTAGACTGCAGTAATATCTGAGACTGTCCAGGGAATTTTAACTCAGCCACATAAAAAAGCACATACATCTACATATTGGGATATTGGCTGCAGAGTTTCTAGCCTTTCCCAGTTGTTTATAGGCCACTTCGGGGTGTGTGTGTGTGTGTGTGTGTGTGTATGTATGTATGTTGTGTGTTTATACTCAGGCCCCCCAAACTGGCTTAGTCTAGAAACTCAACTGCAATGTCCTTCTATGTGCTCTGGTACAAAGTAGACCTGCTGTCTGGGAAGAGTAGCTTCAGAATTACAGGGTATATACAGCTTCTCCTTAGTTTCAGAACCATAGACTAAGCTTCTCCAAGGTTATTGGCAGACTCATTGGGATGGGAAATGGGATTCACTGAACAACTCCTGTCTGGGACACTAGGAATAAAAAGATAATTAAGACATGGCCTTTACCCTCAAGAAGCTTACCTAAAATATTGGCCAACTGTTTTTCCCCACTTGATCCTGACATATCTCCACTACTTTCACTTTTCCAGGATGGAGTTTCAGGAATAGCCTGAGTTCCAGCCCCACAGGTCAGTGTGTACCTGAGAAGTACATACTAGTCTGAGAGTTTCTAGAGGTAAAGGTTTTCAGGTCTGGAGCATCTTCATGAAAAGAAATCTCTATTAAGGAAAATATTACCTTACAAACTGGGCATGACCACTGCCTAGGGACTTGCATGTCAGGATTACCATTTACTCTCAGAGGTCCCTAAGCTCTCCTCCTATCTCTGTGTAAAAGCTGACAATGCCACTCCAATCAGAGCTGACAGATCTTACCAACGTGGCCATTTGGGCCAATGTACTCAGGCCCTTTGGGAAGGATCTCAATAATTATGCTTTTAAATGCAAGTTAAACCAATGTGTGGCCAGTAGCTTTGGGCACAGTGTAGAGAGCACCACATCTTGAAACAAAAGTGTTCAAACTTCTGAGGCTCATCAGACTTCCAATGGGACAAATTAAAGCTGATAGGTATTATTGCCTGAGGCGAAGTTGACAGGTTTTGGGCATGTAAGCTGAGTTGTTATTGAATGCAGGGAGAATCCAGGGTGAATGTAAAAATGATGCCCCAAAGAGGCAAGATAATTTCCCAACAAAGCAATGACACCCCTGTATCCTGCAGGTGCAACCCGACGGGGCTGTCTACAAGCAGCACCACGCTGGGCAATCCCACTCACCATCAGCCCCATTTGCCTAAACGCATATTAAAAAAGGGTTGAGCTTATAGGATTTTATGCGTTGCACTCTTACTAGAAAGACCCTGATATTCTGGGAAGTGTTTAGGACTGGAAGGTGCAAGGGGCAGCATTTTAATTTTAACCTGGTTCTGGCACTAATTAGCTAGAACAATTTGGGTAAGTCATTTAAATTCTCTGTGTCTCATGTTTTCTTGTATGTGGTCAACATTTTTTGTACAGATGACCTCTAAGATCCCTCTCAGCTTTCAATGTGGTTATTAGCTGATTTTCTCTTACCTTAAACTCTGTATTCATTATCCCACACATCAATAAAGACAATGAAAAAGCTGAATCTTACTGCTTCCATCCAGGGAAGAGCAGTATGGAAAGGTTGATAGTTTACCAATGTTTACGGCAGGTTTCTTGAAGGTAAGGGTTGTGTCTTCATTGTCTTTTTATTCTGAATGTCCATCACAGTGTCCCATACATCCTAGAAGTCTAAAAAAGTTAGCCATGGCAGAACAATTCCTAGTTGGAATTGTGGTTAGGAAGTGGTCACACAGTTAAAGACTGTATTTCCCAGCCTCTCTTGCAGCTAGGTGGGGCCATGTGACTAGCTTTCCCCAACCAAATATGACCTCTAGTGACATGTGTCCCTTTTAAGGCAAGTAGATGTACATTCTTCATCCTGTCTTAGAAGCTGTGTGCCAAAGGTGACAGAGTTCTTGGGTCCCTGAATCACCACGTGGAGCAGAGCACTCCTACTTGCATCGAATTTCCAGAAGGAGAAACAAAGTTCTATTACATTAAGCCACTGAAGTTTGGGGTTTGATTGCTATAGCAGTTGTTTTACTTTACTGAGTATACAGAGAGTAACTGTTGCATAAATGCTGAAGCACATTAGATTTGGAAGAGATGGAAGTGTGGTGTGGGGGGTGAGAAAGAAGGGAGATGATAGAGACAACATAAACCTGGTCCAAAAGCCAAGGTTACGGCCTTATTCTGAAGTCCAGGGGAAGGAAATTGGAATTTGATGGCCTTTTAATATAGAAATACTATCCAGATTTTGATCTCTATTTTACTGACAAGGAAACTGAGGCTAAGAAAGACTAAATAATTTGCTCCAGAAACAGAAAAGCTGAGTGGCATGACTAATGTTGGAGCCCAGTTTGGATCCAAAGCATGTGTTCTTCCCCCTCATTCACAACGATTTCTGCTTTCATTCTTACAGCAGTATGATAGAATTAGAAACCTTTCACACCCGTAGGGCCTTTGTCTCTTGGCACAAGGGAACTCCTTCACCCTTGTCCAGAGTTTCACATAGAAGGGGAGAGCTATCTTCTCCATGCCCAGAGCAGACCTTGTTGTACCCCAAACCTGTCTCCTGCCTCTGGGGTGTGGGAACTTCTTGATTTTTCACTGGAACAAGAAGGCCTGGGAGGAGACCAAAGTGAACAGGACCAGGGTTAATGTCCACACCCTCAGCACCTGAGGCCAGAAGTGGGCAAAGATCCAGGTGTGTTAGTGTGACTGCCTGTTCCCATTTGAACACAGGACTTTCAGTTAAAACCAAGAAAGTCCCAGGCAAACGAGGAGGAGTTGGTCACTTCTTCTCTTCCCCACAGAACAGCTAAGACAGGTGGAGGGAAGAGCAGACACCCTTCTGCTGGGTGGGCCACAGAGGGGTAGAGGCCTTTTACATGTGGCATCGGCTCGGAGCCCTTCTTGTAAGTGTAGAGTTATATAATGAGACAAAGATGGATATGATTCATAATTGCCATGAGTGGAGAAACATACACACACCTAAATATAATTTACAAGTGGTTCCTCTGGATGGTATTGCACAACCAAATTAGCTCCTTAAAAAAAAAAATAAAAAAAAACAAAAAAAACACCCACCCACTTTAAAGCACAACAGATGATCTGTACTTATGTGCCAAAGCATAAAAGTTTGCTCCCAGACGACTTCCAAGATGAAAGTCTTGATCCAACAGCATATGACAAATGCTCGGCCTTCACAGGACCACTCATTCGCAAGCTCACTGAGTGCACTTAATTTGCTCCACCTTAACAGGGAGATGGATAATGACCAGCAGAGGAGGAGTGGGGAAGGTTGGTGCAAGCTTGCATCTGGACAGGTAGAAGTCTCCACTGCATTTCAGAATGATTCCTCCTGGGAGAAGCAGGCTCATAGAGGATTGTAACAGTCAAGGGTACTGAAGTTTCAAACACCTACAGCTGGGAAAGGGGTGTGCCCCTGACTCCCTGAGTGCCGCCCTGCTGAGTTTATTTTGAAAGCCTGTTTTGAATTTGCAGTGCTGCCTCTTTAGGAGGGTATTTGAAGATGCTCTGCCAGCCCGCAAGGGCTCCAAGTAGCTTTTGTTTCTGTACTCACACAGAGGAGCAGCTAAACTAATTGAGAGAGTGACCCAAATTTGTGAGTATCACAGAACATCACCATTGGCCTGAATTCCTGCAGCCTCTGCTTGTATCTGCATTCATGTCCATTTGGAAGTTGCTCCTGGAACTCTTGCTAAAATGTCCTTACCCACATATAATCAGTAAATAAATTATCAGTTCCCCTCCTAAGTGGTAATGTCATGAGGTCCCAGGAAGAATTTCAAGGGCTAAACTCTTCCAGAGGCTTTTGTTCATCTAAACACAGCTTAGCAAAACAATTACTGTTTTCTTTCTTTGTTCAATAACAGCACAGTGCAGCTTGTACTCACATATCTTCCTTTAATTGAAATAATTTGGGTGTCCTAGCGTTCATCTACCCAAGGTTGTAAGAGAAGGAGATTCGCCTTACAACCTTGGAATGTTTTCAGTTTTACTCCGCCGAGTATAATTTTCTAGCCAAGAGCCCTTCAAACCATTGTCAGAATTCACAGAAGAAAATAAAAGGGAAAAAAGTCCTTCTGCTCCCCTGTCACCTACTCTGTCCCCACGACAAGAAAAAGGCAAGAGGCACTGAAGAGGAGGGACAGGAGTGCAGGCCGTACCAGGGGGCACGTCGGGAATCCGCATTTTGAATGTGCATTTTCCATTTAGTTTATAGGTCTCTTTCTTCCTTTCCTCATTCCCAGCTTTCAATCTCCTGCATGATTAATAGATACGCCAGAAAGCTTCTTATTCTCTCTCTGGGAATTATGCTTATAACAAAGAGTAATTCGTGCAGAAAAAAAAAAAAAGCAAGCTGCTGAGAGAAGGTGGGCCAGCGCGGCTCAGGAGCGTGTGAGGGAGAGCTGCGAGGCAGGCGTGTGGGTGGCAGCAGTTGGCAGGGACAGAAGGATGCCCAGGCCTCAGCTGCCGGCGGCGCACTTACCTGTGCTGCGTCAGGCTGCTGCCGCGGAGCGGTGCTCGCCAGGCGTCCCATCTCCGGGTCAACTCTGCGGCTGACCAAATCCCAAATGTTTCACCCTGTCCTTGTGGTTTATTCTTAGGCATAATTCAAATCAGGGTTCAGGGATGGTGTGTTGTTACGTTGCATCCGGGGCAGAGAGAAACAGATTGAATCAACCACTGAATGGAAACTTGGAGAGAAAAGTGAGAAGAAGAAAAAAAAGAAAAGAAACAAAGGAAGAATATTGGATTTCCTAGAGCCTTGCTAAAATGTGGTCTACTGACCGGCAGCATTGATGCCTGCTGGGAGCTCATTAGAAATGCACCATCTCAGGCTTCAGCCCAGACCTACTAAAAAGGAATCTGCATCTTGACAAGATTCCTACACACAAGAAAATAGGAAAAGTGCTGACCTCGGGTATCACCTGGAAGTTTTCAAGAATTACATCTAGCTATTTCCCACCCTCAGGGATTCAGGGTCAGCTGGTCTGGGGTGGAGCACAGGTCTCAGTACTTCTTACAAGCTTCTCAGATGATTTGAGTGGTCACCCAGAGCTGAGAACCAATAGCATACCATAGAGTGATTCTAAAAGTGTAGTCTTCAGGACAGCAACATCAGTACCACCTCAGAACCTGTTAGAAATACAGATTCTTGGGGCCCACTTAGACCTACTGGATCAGAAACTCTGGGGTTGGAGCCCAGCAATCAGTATTTTTACAAGCTCTCCAGGTGTTTGTTCAGGTTTGAGAACCATCTCTATAGAAAGATGCAAAATAAGAAATAAGAGCTACAAATACATTCAATGATACTACTCAAAAACCTCCAGAAAATGTCCATTATCCGTGATGTGAAATCCAGGCTTTTCAAATGACATTCCATGCTCTCCATGAATTAATCCAGATGCCTTGCTAAACATATCTCTTACAACTTTTTGAGCACATGCCATTAAAATAAGTGGATTGGATTCTAGAATCACTTCCAGCTAAAAGACATAGTGATTCTGTGCTTCCAAAGCTACAACTTTAGCCAAATTCATTGTTTCCCTAAATTTGGCAAGGAATATGCTTAACTTTGTTTGTATACACAGGTCTCTCTCTTCCTGCCTTCCCAGGTCAGATCCTGCTCATTCTTCAAGGCTAGGTAGAAAAGCCACCTCATTCGCTAATTCATTTCCCCAGTCGGAATGAGCATTTCTCTCTATATTTCTTACATCACTTGCTCATTGCAGTCACTTCATTGTTTTCTATTAGTCATCTACCCAATGCTTTGGCGCTTAGCCATATTTACTGCTCCTTGAAACAGAACAGTGTTTTATTCTTCCTTAACCATGCCCTGCCTCCCTGTGTTCAGCACTACTCTCTGCACACAGAAAGTGGCACGTAAATATTGATTGCATTGACCTGAATGGGTTTGAGGGCTTTCAAGACAACTTGGACTATATGATGAATCATGACTGGGTTTTTCAAATACAACAAGCAAGCATAGAATGCTAAACCAGCCAACAAGAGCACAAATATCACGAGTCTAATATTTGTTGTCTGTCCTAACAATTTGATTTCAAAATAAGTCTAGGTCACACATACAACTGAAATCCATAAAAAGAAATGATAGCAAGTTTTAAACTGGCTGGACATATTTAGTCACTCAATAATTCTTTTGTTAGATGAATTTTTGGATATTGATTTTTGGATATTGATAGAAAGTTTTCTAGACAAAAGATCTAGAGAACTAAAAATATCTTCATTTTTTTCACTAGTGTATATTAAAAATAACTTTTATTGAAATTTAATTTGGCTTAACACTCTCCCAGACACTTTACTAACTTTATCTCATAATCTTCACAACCTTAAGAGGGTGGCATTTTAAATTCTCCCTTTTCCTGGGTAATCTCAGGCTCCAAGAGGTTAAATAACTGCCTCAAGGTCATCTGGCCAGATGAGAGGCAGGATAAGGACCCACACTCAGACCACACGGAGCCCAGAACCTTTACTCTCTCCAATATGTTAATATAAAGAGTCTAAAATTTCTATTCCTCCTATGTGACTATGTAGGCTATGTGTCTGTTTCTCCTGTTTGTTTTTATGTCATTAACTACATACCTCTGGATGGTAAGGCACCCAACAGAACCTCGTGGGGATGGTTACTAATGAGCCCTTTTCATGAAGAGATTCAAGTGGAGGAGGATGGGAATGTGGACGGAACACAGTCCGCGTTCTAAGTAGAGTGTGATAGACCCGTGTTAGTGTGTCTGCTATCCTCTAAGAATACTACACGAAGAAGATTTAAATTGCCTCTGGTGACGTATGGCACAAATAGAGGCATCACAACCCCCTGCCACATGCCAAGGGCAAAAGGCTGAGGCTTCACAGTGGTCAGCTGCAGGTGCTGCCGCCAATGTGCTGAAGAAATCTGCAAAATATACGATTCTGCCCTCCTACCTCCCTTTATCAATAGCACCCCCACCTCACACAAAGTGCTGTCTCATTTCCTCAGGCTTTAGGATCTTTATGTTTTTGGAACATCTCCCTTCTTGCTTCTCAGTTTTTTACATTTAAAAATGACCCTGCTGCCTCCCAACCCCCACTTCTTCTCAATCTCCCACCTTTATTCAGGACTGCCAATTTGTCATTGGACAATAAAGTCATTTTACACTAAGGAGTGAATGACTGATAGACATTTCCTACCTGAGAGATGCACCTGAAAAGAGCCATGCATGTTTAAATAAAAAAGAAATGATGATTAAATGAGTTTCCAGTTAAACATGTAGGATTATTTTGAAAGGTGACCTTGTATGTGTATATGTTTATGGCAGGAAGAAGGTGGATTTCCCTTAATTCTTTCTCATCTAACCCTTGTTTTCCAGGGCAGAAAATGAAGGCTATCCCTTTTTACAACAGGAAGGAGCCCCTAGCTCTGCCCTAGTACTCTGTGATAGGGAACAGTTTAAAAACATGATTTTGACCCTGATTTTTCTCTGGTTGATTTGAGAACAAAACTCAGCATGGAAACTGCACCCAGAGAAGCTGAAGTCAAAGTCAAGCACAACATAAGAGCAAGGAGGTTGGAAAGGGAACCGAGAACGTTTGGGTCTAGCATGGAAAGAAGAGCTCCGTGCCACGAAGGAGAGACCGAATCGGAGCACTGGAGTCAACAATGCCACAGACAGAAGTTGTCATGGACACCCTCGTTGGAAAGCAGGCAATTGGATTTTGGAAACTGACTGAAGCAAGATTTGATGGCAAGAGAGAGAGGAAAAGGATGAAGCCCTAAAAAAAAAAAAAAAAAAAAGTCAGACGCTGCAGAGGAATGGAGTCATCCTGCTGCCACCGGGCCAATGAAAGTGCACATCGCTGATTCACAACCGCACAGGGCGGATCTGAAAGGCTGGTCTCTCCAGCCAGGAGGGCTGTGAGCAAATGTGTGAGAATCTGCCTTTTGTGGCATGATGGTGCTCGTGACTCATCCTGCAGAACCATGTGATGGGTGGGTGGAATCTCTTTTAAAATATTTCCAAGAAGAATAGGTAGCGTGTCTGTATGTATCTAATGTTTCAGCAGAAATTATTTCTCCACTCACATATGAACAGTAGGGGCAGCTAAAACAATTGCTGCCGTGATTTTCCCCCTCGGTAGTCCCTTCTGCATGTGGGCATGAGGACTGTACAGGCACACCAGAGATTGATTTCTCTGTTTTCTGGCTGAAACAGATCCCGAAATTATGATTACATGGACTTATAACATTGGCACTCATAACGCACATGGGGTGGTTTTCCATAAATTACCTCTTAAAGAAGAGTCTGTGGTACTAAATGTGCCCATGTGGTTAACAAAAATTTTCCAGAGAGGAAAAGCAGAGAGAATGCCAGAGAAAAGAAAGGACTCTTTCAGCATCACACAGAAATTACAGAGGGCTGATTCAGAAGCAGTGCAAGCGTAAGCCTGATCCCCGAAATAGGGAACAAGAGATTCTTCAGGACAGCAAATAAGCTCTTGGAAATAGTGTCTATGAGGCAAAAGTGAAACAAGTTACCATACTGTAATATTGTATGTCGCCAGAAAAGTGCAGGTGACGTCAGGAAGTTGAAGCCCTGTCATGAATAGTTCTGGCCAGAGTAAAGTTTCCAAGTCAAAGATTATATCGTCTGTGCATTATGACTCTAGTAATGTCCTTTCATGCTTGTAAGTTATACCCCAACTTGAAGCAAGCTACAACAAGGACTTGAAGGGCAAGGATAGGATAGAAAAATGCTATGCTTTCCTGGAATTGATATGTTATTAGCTTAATGCTGTAACTATGATAGGCTCAACTGGGGACTGTGTGGGGACCTCAAGTGTAGAGGAGCAGTGGAAGGAAAGAGAGCAGGACGACACAGGGATAGGTGGGACCCATGGCACGGTAGCGGGCTTGGTCTGTGATTTGGCACATGGGGAGATGGGGCAAGAACTCTGCAGTTAATCAATGTTGGTTGGAGCCAAAAAGCAAATTGGAGCCAACACATGAGTAAAGAACGAGAGCAGATGATTCCAGGCACTAGTGAATATCCAAGTCGGGTGATCGCAGCCCTTTGGTTCCAGAAAGGTTGTCTGATTTGGAGCACAACTTTAGAGGTCAAGTGACAAAGGGTGAGAGTTAAGTTCCCTTATGAGATAGGTCAGAAAAATTTAGGAAAGGTACCAGGGTCTTAGCCAAGTGGGCTGGGATCCACCACAGGGGTTTAATTCTTAGGAAGGATTCAAAATACAACTCAGGACCTGAGGCTGAAGTGGAATCGTGTAGATTTGTGCAACCACAGATGGAACAAAAATGCTGTATCTCAGCGACCTTGAAGCTTAGGCTTGGCTTAAATGCATTTCCAAATCGTTGGTTACCTGATTTGTGCTAGTCAAGGTTTGATCAGGAAAATGGAAACAACTGTAGATGTTTCCAATAGAAAAGATTTAATAGAGGGAGGTCAAGACTTACAAAACCTTTGGGGGCTAAGGGAACAAAGATCACTGGGAACTGCTTTTTAAAATTTAAGAAAACTTACAACTACATTTGTCTTACAATGAAGAAATAAAAATTAAAAAAAAAAAAAAGAATTTAGGAAACCAGAAAGCTCCCGAATTGCAGGAAACTTCAATCAATGATCTCAGACGCCTGCTATAGCAGTGTGGATGATGTGCAAAAGGACTCCTGGAACTCATGGTCAAATCTCACTTAGGCCACCTGCAAAAGCCTCTAAACCTGCGTGTTGCTGCTACAGGAACAATGCTTCTATTTCTCTTCTGCCTCTGAATCTCACTTGAGATTTTCTTACTGGCAGATTCTAAGCAGGAAACCTCTGGCAGGGCTTCTGGGAAATGTAGTTTCCAGACTTTGCAGCCCCTGTGACTGATGCAGGGAGAACATTGAGGGGGAAAGAGATAATTTGGCACAAGGCCTAGGTGAAAAACAATGATAATATTCCAATTTCAGGTGAAGATGTGATCCTAAAACGATTCTCTGAAATGGGTCACATTGAAATGGGAATTTGGTAAGGCTGAGTCAGAGTGGGATGGACAATGAGGAAACAAAGTCCAATAGACTCTGCGGAGGTAGCAGAATGCTATAAAAGTGCTTGAAAAGAGAGATTGGAGAGTGTGGGGGACCATGAAACACAAGTCAGATACAGGGGACACACGGCCGGTGCAACATATGACCTCCAGGAGTGACATGACCCATAGCATTCTGTCTGAGAACTTTCACTGGAGTATGGGGAGTACATGGAAGACAAAAAGTACAATTGACTGAGAAGATAGCAATTTAGGAGGAAGATTCTATAAAAACCCAACCATTTAACTGATAGTTATTGAAAAAATTCTATGAATGAAACATCTTCCAGAATAGGCAAAAATTAAACTAGCCTGAATTAGGGCAATAGTGTTGGAGCTAGAAAGAGATAGAAATATGTAAGGAAATTGAAAAGAAAGTTGTAGAACTGCTGGACGCAGTGGCTCATGTCTGTAATCCTAGCACTCTGGGAGGCCAAGGTGGGAGGATCACTTGAGGTCAGGAGTTCAAGACCAGCCTGAGCAAGAGCAAGACCCTGTCTCTACTAAAAAAAAAAAAAAAGAAAAAAGAAAAAACTAACTGGACAACTAAAAACAGAAACAAAATACAGCCAGGCATGGTGGCATGTGCATGTAGTCCTAGATACTCGGGAGGCTGAGGCAGGAGGATTGCTTGAGCCCAGGAGTTTGAGGTTGCTGTGAGCTAGGCTGCCACCACGGCACTCTAGCCTGGGCAACAGAGTGAAGCTCTGTCTCAAAAAAAAAAGTTATAGAACTTGATAACCAAATGGATAGCAGGCAGAGGGAACAGACCAAGTAGGACTTCCCAGTTTGTGGTCTGGGTAACCTCGTGAATGGAACTACTCATTGAGATATGGAACCCAGAATCAAAATTGAACTTGAGTAGTTCTGCTTTGGATAGGTTCAGTGTCAAGCCCGTTAGGATGTCTTAATGGGGATGTCCAGCACTGATGGGGATGTGAGGCAGGTTGGCCTTCTTCTTTCCTGATGGGCCAACAAGGTTGGCCTTACAGGCAAAGGGAAGCAGCAATGACCTGCGTGTGTGACTGTGCAGGCACTGATAAGAGCCCTCCCTTTAAAAAAGATGTTTCCTAGTCCTATTCTCTAACCCAGTTGCATGTCTGAAATCCAACTACTGGCACTTCACACCGTTAGCCTAAAGTAAAGCCTTTTAAGCTTCTGCACTTATGCATCTCCCTACAGCGTGGGAGACTGGGACTACCACTTCTGTCACACTCAGCCTGAAGACGACAGTCCTGAGCATTTATATGTCCCACTTGTGACTTCTCTCGGAGCTAAGAGCATGGCCATAAAGACCTGGAACAAGAAGAGCCTGTGGCTTCTACACAATGCAGTGGTGGCCCAAGAGATAGAAAGGGTTCTAGCCTGGGAGAGGCTTTCTGCAATTTCTGTCTTCATAGGCCCCTTTCCTGCTTTATAATGTCTATTTCATTTCTTTATTAATAACTTGATTGTTGAAACCTCAGGAAATTCCAAGCCTGTTTCTCCCATCAGAACGAAAGGAACTCATCAGATGAAATCATGAGTCCATTAAGATTGAATGGTGCATCTCCATTAAACCATGATTTACATCATAAAACAGATTAATAAAAATGGAGAAGCTCTTCTGGAGAGGAAATAGACAAAAGCATCTTTTAGGGCTATCTGCAGTGGCACAAAGTGAAATTGTACCAAAGGCGCAGAGAGAAAACAAGAGACAGAGCAAGGTACTAACTGAGAAAAAAGCAGGACTGAAAACCTGCTGCCAGTTAAGTGGTGTGACTCATAGCTCTCAGTTTTTGGTAGACAGCTGAAGCCAGAGAACATTCAGAGTTGTAGACAAACACTTAAATTAGCCATCCCGGTAGAGCGAGGGCTCCCACTGTAACAGCCTGTCCTGTAGAGCGTACGAGGTCATTATTGGGGTGGTGATTAATGGAGCTCCCGAGAGCCCCTTCTAGCTGAAAGCAATGGGTTTGACAAATAGTTCCAAGTGAACCAACAATAGAGCTCGTTTCAACTATTCGTTCCAATGAGTTCAAGAAAACAATCACGGGGCAAGTACTATGTCATATGTTCCAGAGAATTCTGGATTGTTTCAAACCATCAAAGAGCGGAGGAAAAAACCCTGAAGTAGGGATACCTGGTGTTTTCCGCAGCTCTGGGATAGTGTGGGGCCTAGAACCTTCCTCAGTTTCCCAATCAGGCTGATGTTGCCTTTCTGTACTTCATTCATTTATGTAAACATAAAGACAGTTTTCCAAAAACAGTTTGGAGAACACTGGCTTAAAGTATTGGTACATCTGACAGAATGAGACATTAGATGGGAACAAGATACAGAAAGAACATGAAGAAAGATCAACAGTCATATTCCCCCAAGAAGGGATTTCTTCAACGGTGTGAGAGAGCCGGCTCAGCCCAGCTCACAAGAAGCACCTGTGCACATCTCTTTGCAGTTCTGCATTCAGTGACTCCATGTTGGTCATTTAAAATTGGCCATGGTGGGAATACTTACATCATAAAAATTGGCAGATGCACAAATCAGGGCATTTATTTTCTGTTTTTTTTTTTTTTTTTTTTTGCTTTATTTCCCCCTCCAGAGAGCCAGGTATAAAACATTTATCGGCATATCACTGGGAACTCAACCCCTCGGTAACTCGGCCAGCAAAACAGCCACAGCCCTGTGAGGATCTGACCAATGGCCTCTGGGCACAGTCCAGTTAGGGACTGTGTGGAAGTCTGTAGGATCTGGAAAGGGGGAAGGAGTTCTTCGTGGGGAACACACCTTCGTTAAGTAGCCACAGACGTGCTGGCGACAAGGGGCCCGAGAGTCCATACGCAACGGATCGCGTGGCAGCCACTGCTCGCGCCCGACGTGGGGACCTTTCTCATTGGACCTGGGACTCGGGATAAAGAAGGTGCCAGAGCCAAGAAAGTCGGCACCCACAAGGACTCATTCACAGGCCTTCCGACAGCTAAGCTCTGCTTCCACTGGAGTCCAGGCAAAAGAAAAGTGGGCTCCAACAACGCATTCCTTGGGCATCACAGAGAACTGTCCTAGAGCGATATCCCGGGCTTGGGTGACCGAGTGGGGCGGGAGAGGTTCTTTCTGGGAGGCGGTAGAGGGGCACCAACCATTTGTGCCGTCTGAGGGTCCTGCCTGGCCAAAGCAAAGATTAGGAAACTCTTCTGCTCCCTTCCTGGGCTCCAAGAGTCCTCCGACAAGGCGTGTCATTGACCCTTAAGTGGCTTCCAGCAGGAAGGAGGAAGAACAGCTGCTGTCAAACACAGACCAAGAAAGGCCCTGGAAAACTGAAGGAGGGAAGGTTCGTTCCATTTTGAGGGAGAAGTTGATTCATGTGAGTGAGTCCAGGGAAAACCCTGCCTTTGCCTGAAAAGCCCTTCTTTAATGTCCCTCTGAGCCCCACGTGTTTAAGATGCGGGGGATCAGCCCAGGGGATGGACGCGCCGCACCGTGGAGCCGTAGCGCGCGCTTCCTATTCTAACCAGCTGCCTGGCAATCGCGTGTCATTGTCACGGGGCAGCCAAGCGTGAGAGTGCGGGTGACGGCGCTTGTTCCTCTCCATCCGGCGACCCAAGTTCAAAGGGAATGTCTTCCCGAAGAAGGCTGAGTGTTTGTAGAGGGCGGCGCACTCCGCTGATGGCTTAATCAGGAAGAGTACATTTTGCTTCCTCAAGAAAAATAGACTTAAGTATTTAGAAAAAGATTTAGAGTACCCGAGGGCTGCTTTGTGAGGCGATATTCAAAACATTTCACCAGCAGCGTGACAGGAACTCTGACCAATCAGAACAGCTGCTGGCCTCAGAGTTGGAGCGGGCTCCTAGAGACCCCTTGCTGTGTGAGCCAGAGCCCCTTAAGATACCGGGTTGTGGGGATCCCCTGGAGGCCCTGGGGCCAGAATGTGGGTGGCGGGGCGGCCAGGAGACACTCTGGGAGCAAGGGGTTAGCACCAACCGATGGAGAAACGTCACAATGTCTTGACAACCAGTCAAGCCATACCCGTGGGCCATCCAGGGCCACGTGGGCCAAAGGGGGAAAGTCACCTCCCACTTGTGGCTCCCTGTTTCAGTATATGAACTTGGTAATCAAACACCTGAACTTGTGAGCTTTGCATGGCAGTGCAGGAGTCTGGGTTCTAAATTTCTCAAATACATGTTAGATGTTAAGTAGGTTCTTTATTTTCCTATCTCTCTTAATTCTTTCCATTTTTAAGAGCACCCTTTGATGTCACTCTGATGACGTTTATTTAAGGTCTTCTCCAAACCTGCCACGACACTAACACCTTTAGTCACAATACTGATTCACACTCAATGCTCTATGTTTAGCAACTATCCGAAGGATCTGAGTCTGCATTTAGCCCTAAATAGCTACAAATAAGGGAGTAGCAGCAGCATTCCTTCAAAAGCCTTTTTAGGAAGTGTCGTGCCAGGGGTGGTATGACACGCACGGAGTGGCAGGTGAGGAGAACAGCTATAAGTGAAGAGGAAATTAAGGAAGTAATTGATGAAAGAGACCGAGTTGTGTACTATAGAGCAGTCTCCCCCCTTCTTCGAGATGGGTTGTAAGGAAACATTTCAGCGTGTTTATCTGTCTGCCCAACCCTATTTAGCGAAAAATGATTGCTCTTTGCTTCTTGTTACCATGCTCAGCTGATACTATGGCAACCAGGCTGCATAAAAGGGGAAAAGGGGGGGTAGACGCTGCTTAGCAACTTGAAGATTTTTAAAAGGCAAGTACTCATTTCAACAGCAACAGTTTTTAAAATGCCAGTTTTGAGGAGAGAAAAGAGAAGAACATTAGAGAAAGCAAACGAGAATGACACAGTAGAGGAATTAAACCAAAAAAAAGAAAAAAAGAAAAAGAAAAGAAAAGACAGAGAGAAACATCTGCATGACACCTTTTCAAAGCTCTTTTGTGTACATCCTTACAGGAATTGTGGGAGCTTGGAGAAACTGAGGCTCACAGGGGCGAGTGACGTCCTCAGGGCTGGTTCGCCAGTCAGGGGCAAGGCTGGGACTAACATACAGGCAACCTGATTTCTAATTCTACACTTTTTTATGGCCCCATGCTTGGAAAAAGAAGTAAACAGGAAATCTGAGAAAGGGAGAAACATAAAGCCACATGAAACTGTTAATAACATGAAAAGAGATGGGCATCTATTTTTCAGGTAGAAACTCAATAAAAAGAACAAAAAATTCACTTGAGTGTATTTTCAGAATTAAGTTCAAACTATGAAGCGTCCTCTCTACAATTCAATCATTCATTCATTCATTCATTCATTCATGGCAAAATAAAAAGGCACCAATGATAATGCGTCCCCTCATTCCTTGAATGAGCTGGAGGTCGGCTGTTTCTGGAACACACAGCATCTGGAGGAATTCCTGGGCAGTGGAAGGATCCAGTGTTGAGGGGGTGGAGCGGAGGAGGCAACACAGGAGAAGAGGGGGAAGGAGAGGAGGGGAAAGTCTTGCCCTGACTTGGGAAGAAACCCCCTGAGTGGGAAAAACGTGTCTCAAGATAGATGACCACGCCATTTCAACCAAGACTACATAAATATAAACCAAAGATGGTTCAGGTTCCAACTCCTACTCTTCACTGGCTGAGATTACATTTCCCAGCTTCTCTACCACTCCAGCAGAGAAATAAAATGCTAGATGGCTTAGAAAACAGAGCTCAAACATGGAGTGATTGCGGTGCTGAGCTTGATTGGAGTGTCCAATAACAGGCGACGACAACAACAATAAGAAAACATAATATGCCAGGCTAATGTGCGCTCTCTGAGCCAGAACTTGATAGAATGGGTTGCTGTATATTACTGTGCCCTTTCTTGATCAGCTCAGGATTTAAGAGGTGCCATTCAAGTCAGACCAAAGGTCTAAATTAGAGCCGACGTTTTTCAAGCTAACAAAAGTTTTGTCTTGTTTCGGGTACTCCATATGAATGTGGATAGGGGCACATGGATGAGAACAAGAGGGCTGGCAGGGTTCCCTGCTGCTTAGTGGCTTTTTCACGTGTCCATTCCACAAGCACTAACGTAAGGCTACCGTGTGCAGGGCACGGGGAGGGGCCTGCCCTGCTGGTCTCCTGGTTCTCCCGCGTTCTGCTGCCCTGCAAGGAGAGGACCCTCGCAGGGCAGAGTGCTTCAGGCCTGCTGATCCTGGCGCCCAACTCCCAGGAGAGGCCATCGCTGCCTTTCTGATTAATAACATGGTGCAGACAAGACAAGTGCTGTTTTGGGTTCCAGCTGTCACAACCAAGTGATGTGCACGCTCACCTCCTCACTGTTTCTACTCACTCTTAATTGTCACGACACAGAAGCAATGAAAACAGTAAACAGGCTGCCTTCTCCTGTACACATAGCTAGCTCAGAGGGTCCAGGTGGTCTGTAAGGCTCCTGACTAACCAGGTGTCGCCTAGCATTAGTTTTAGAGAGCCAGGAGTTTGGAGGGTAGGGGTGGTAGAGTCTCTGGTCTTACTCCTAATCCAATAAATATGAAATGAGTGAACTTCTGGGTTCTAGCCCTAATTTTGCCATTGGCTCTGCCATCAGGCTTTTCCTTCCCCTCCATATCCCCACTATGTGCTCCAACCGTACCGAATTTCTTAAGAGCCCCAAACATCTGTCCCCACCTGCATTCATACTGTCCCTTGATGTGTGACAAGGCACTCACCACCTCACAGGGCAGCACACTCCACTTCCAACCTCTGCAATTGTTGATAGTTACCATGGACATTGATGCAGTATTTTAAAATTTTTTAATTCATTATCTCACTGAATGGAAAAAAAAACAAACAACCATCACCCAGTGCAGGTTAGATATCAATATCCCCATTTCATAATAAAAATCAGAAAGAAGAAGTAGCTGAGCCGAGTCCCTCCACCTTCAACTCATCTGGTGACTAGTAAGGAGCTAGCAAGGTTTGGGATAAGGTCCAACTCCAAATCCCCTGTTCTTTAGAGGATTTGGAAACCTCCTTTTCTTGCAGCTTCTACTAATTAAACCTAAACCTATCTTTTTAGAACAAAGCAAACCAAATACACTCACTCTCAAATATTGGCCCTCCAAATATTTGAAGGCAGCTACTGGGTGCCCTCCAGGGCTGTGTTTCTCACACTTCAAAGGGCACAAAAGTCAGGCACAGTGGCTCATGCCTGTAATCCCAGCACTTTGGGATGCTGAGGCGGGAAGGCTGCTTGAGGCTAGGAGTCCAAGACCAGGCTGGGCAACACAGCGAGACCCTATCTCTATGAAAAATATAAGAAATTAGATAGGTGTTGTGGCACACACCTGTAGTCCCAGCTACTCGGGAGCCTGAGGCAGAAGGATCTCTTGAGTCCACGAGTTCGAGGCTGCATTGAGATATGATTGTACCACTGCACATCAGCCTGGGCTACAGAGTGTGAGCTTGTCATAAATAAATAAAATAAAGTGTGCAGAGATCACCTGGGAAGTATGTGAAACTGCAAATTGGGATTCAATAGTTCTAGGGTGGGGTTCTAACATGCTCTCACCACACTGTGAGTAGCCCGGCTCCCACCTCCTCCCAAATCTAATTGCTCTGAGGAGAAAAATATCATATATAGTCTTTCAAATTAAGGAAGAGACTTGCCACATCTTTCTTGTTTCCAGTTCCCCAGCACTTATAAAAGTGGCTGACTTACATCAAACATTTAATAAATCCCGTCGAATATGTGGGGACAGAAGAGAGGAAGGAACAGTAGAATAAAATACCTCCCCTTCCTCATCCCAGCCCCATCCTTGGTTTAGAAACGGCATCTGCCTCTTAGACATCACTAAATTTGTCTGAATAATACAGTCATTGTCTTTAAATTCGGAATAAAAATGACTCCTTTCCGGATGCTGAAGACATCAACTAGGAGAATGAATCCAGGTGCCTGGCACCTAGATGCTTAATGCACGTGATTGTCGCCCCCTCACGCAAACTCGAACCAAACAAAGCAAAATCTAAAAAAACACGTGGATACCCATCAGTTGCCAAAACACTGTGTTCTCACTTAAATGAGACAGGAAAAATTGCTTCTACTGAAAAGAACACGACGCAAGACGGGCTCATTAGGCCTTTCCCAAGGGGCCTGGAACGCAAAGGCGGCTGCGGGGAGCGCGGGGCGTGCTTTGCTGCCCCCTGCTGGACGGAACGCCCCACCCGCGCCAGCGTGTCTGGTCCCCGCGCCGCAGCTCTCCGGGGACCCGCGTCTCTGCCAGCAGGTTATGCAACACCACACTGCAGCCAGAGCAGGTTTGGGAAAAGGAAATCACAGAGTTCATGGCGCTTCGATTAAACCTGGGATGAGAGGAAAGGAGGGCAAGAAAAGAGCATGTGCCTCGCCAGCGTTGCAGGCGCTGGGCAATGTGAATGAACTGGATCTGCGCAGGGACCCCCAAAAGCAAGGAGGATCCTCCTTGTGTCGTGGATGAGAAACCTGAGGTTCAGGGGAGATTGGATAAATCACCAAGGGGAACATACCTCCAGCAGGTTTTGAATGAGGGCCATTTTGATTTCAGATACCAGGTTGCTACACCTGCAGGCTCTGCCGTTAATCAGGTGTGGGAACTGGACCAAACGCACTGGGTCGTGTTGCGTCCCCGTGCCGTGCCCTTCATTTGTGGAACGAGGGGTTGACTGAGGTGAACTGCATCAAGCCTTTTTTGCTATGTGCTGTGGTTGCATAGAAATGGGCTGGCTGTCGGATAATCCCCCCCAGAGAGACTGAGCATTTGTCATCATGCAAACCTACTGGGGGCCAACGCCCGTCCCCACCGTGCAGCGCCAAGCGTGCCAGGTTCCCTGCGCAGCTTCCATCTTCTTCAAAATTATATAAAGACTTAGAGCTGTGTTCTCTGAACTAACCATCAAGTTTTAAAAATCTGACCATTGGTGAAATGTTCTAAAAAGCCACGCTTGCCAGCCCCAGGTACACCATTTATGTTGCTGAGGAAGGAATATTACAAACTGAGCAAGTTTACCCCACGCTTATCAGAGGCCAGGAGAGAGGCGCATTTGTATATTCTCCAGGGAGCGTCCCTGAGGTCCCGCTGCATGAGCTGGTGGCACCGTTTCCTGTTTTCTCAGGCAAACTTGTTCGCAATCTGAACCATTCCCGGAGGAGTTTTAGTTTGGTTCTTTCCTGGAATGAAGGGAGTGAACATATCTTGTCTTGTCTAGTTTGGATACTGACTTATGACATTCTTCTATTATTCTTCATTGGAATCTTCAGCTCTTAAAATATTTTAAGGATCTTTTTCCCCCATGTGGCTATGAAGCATTTCTGTCTCTTAGACAATTGAACAGGAAATTTCATATTTAAAAATGCACAAACTGGAAGGCACCTTGGAGGTTATGCAATCCTGTTCTCTTATTTTATGGATGACAATCTGGGCTATTTGTCCAATAAGGATAATTCTCTAGAAACAACATAAAGAGATGACTGAGCGTCTTTCCCCAGACTTGGGATGGTACCTTTTATACATTGGCAGGAAGCCACGAGGAAAGCTGAGTCAGCACAGAATCAGGACAGGCATCAGAAAGTTAGGATTCAGCCCGTTTATCGTCTGCACCAGCTAAAAATGTTAGGTCTAGAGCTAAAAATACATCAGTACCTTTTCCAGAGCTCTCTCTTTGGGTTAATATGGTGCCTGGAGAGCTACTCTGGTCTTGTGAAAACACTACACTTCACATTATCTAAGAAGGCCCAAATCATGTCCACCTCTGAACTGATGATAAAATACTCATCGAACCTCCTTAGTCAGAGGCAGCCAGGCTGCAGCCAGAGACTGTATCGGGCAGGGTTTCCAGCCTTATAGCACATGCCAAGCATAATTGAATGTGAGTATGATAAACAATGATGGACCACTGACAATCTGCGATGTTGTCAGGACAAGGGTTCCCAGCTGTGCTAGAATTACAGCAAGAGACTGGGAGGCCGGCTATGTGCCCCTGAATGCTGTCATCTCAGCTTAGAGAAAACTCCTATTCCTATTCTCTCCAAAATAATAATAATAATAATAATAATAACCATTGCTCTCTCTCTTTTTTTTGGTCCCATCCACTATTTTCCCTATTAACATGGAGCTTCTGTGTTTAGTCTTTTGTTTCACACCATCCAGAGCAGTGAAGAAACTATACAGGAACAGAGTCTGGCTGGCACAAGGTCATCCTTCTTCTGCTGGGGAATGTGCAGCCCCTGGGTCTCGGGCCAGAGGAGTGGGGGGGGTGTCAGGAAGTCCCACCATGAACTTGGCCCATGTTCCAGGAGCATATTTATAACTCATCATTTTCTGAGGGGAAGTGAGAGGAGAGATGACACAGAAATATTAGGGAGTAGCAAGTACATTTTGCATGGATTTTTAAGACAAAGTACAAGATTTTAAATTTTGTTTACATTTTTAAAGATTTGTGTAAATTTTAAACAAGATTCCTGTTTGCACCTGGTTGTATCCTGCTACTGGCCTCTGACATCTTGAGGGCCCACATATGGAAAATACAAAATTACATATTTTATCCCATCTAACTTTTTGCCTTGGAAATACGATTATTATTGTACTACTACTATGATGAGCACCACTTCTACTTCTTCTACTACTAATTAGTACTACCACTGCTAATTCTACTACTACTAATAACACATGCTCTTTCCTTTTCTTTTTTTTAAGGTTGGAGATGGCACAGGACTTTGGGGGGTGCTTAAGAGCTACTTAAGAGCTACTAATGGCTAAAATTAATAAAAAATAATAATAATGCAGACCAAATCTGCCAACATAGTGTCAGTGTTTTCATACTGTCAGTCATCACTGTTTTCAAGCTTGTTTCAAGCTATCCAAGGTGCCCCATGCTAACATTTGCATGACAAGACCAGGGCAGATGGACAAGGCTATTCATGGCCAGTGGCCTCAGGTGGGGGAACCAGCCCCCTGGGTACACCCCTTCTTCTCCTCCTGCACTACCCTAGGTACTGAAGGGACCAGTATCACACCTGTGGCCCATCTGTAGCATACCGGGGGCAAGATCTTGTGGCTTAAACATTTATAACCATTTTCCATTTATGAAAACAAAAATCATCTCTTTGGTCTGATGAATCCCAGATGTGAAGGCACTTTGACTGACAGAGGTCTGAATGTGCCAGTACTGACACAGAGCTCTGTTATTTCTCCTCTGGGCTCTGTGATGCCACTTACTAGTGTTTCCAAAGGTTTGATGCTCAGTCTGCTTTTCACTGGAAAAGAACATCCTTCATTCATTCAACAAACACTGAATGCCTACCAGGTGTTATGAACTCTGCTAGGTGTGTAAGGATGAACAACCACCACCATGTTCCTGCCCACCATGGAACTTTCCATCTTGAGAGGGAGCTGTATGAAGAAGCAAATGCACTGCAGCGTGACTGGAGGGACAGAGTGAGACACGACATCTGGGGGTGGATTCTAGGCCAGACCTTGGGAACTGCAGATCTGCAGCAGGGAGTACAGTGTCTATGCTACGAGCTGATTAGGCAGACAAACTAGATGAGGAGGAGAGGGAGAGAAGGTTGCAGGCAAAGGCAGAGGAACTGGAAACCACCAGTTAGTGCTGAATGGTGGAATATTAGGAAGGTAGTGGAAAGAGATGAGTCTGCAGTTCTGGCAAGGGTGATGATGTGATACAGTCAGAAATACGAAATGATCTTTGTCCTGAGTTCCTGGCACAGAGCTCCCCATACCCTTGCAATTTCCTGAGTGATAGGGGTGAGAGGAACGTTTTTCATCATTCACCATAAGCCCCTTACAACCATACCTGAATTTAAGTTAATGAGATGACTGGTGGCTGGGAGCTCCCAGCTAGCTTCAGGGTAGGTCTGGTTGCCAGAGGAACCAACCAGGGGGTTAGAGGGATGGACCACTCAGCCCCATCCCTGACCTCCGGGAAGGAGCTGGGGATGGAGCCCATCACTGGCGGCCAGTGATTTAATCCTTCACCTGTGGAATGAAACCTCCTGAGATGCTGAGCTGCAGGGTCCACAGAGCATCCCGGCTGGCAGGTGGGGATGCTGGCAGGGCGGTGTGCCAGCCACCCCTCGCTCTATGTGTCACTTCCGTCTGGCTGTTCCTGAGTTGTAGCTTTACAATTCACCAGTAAATGTGAGGAAAGTTTTTCTCTGACTTCTGTGAGCTGTTTTAGCAAATAATCAAGCCTGAGGAGGGAGCTCTGGGAACCCTGTGACTTTACAGCTGGTTGGTGAGAAGTTTGGGTGGCCTGGACTTGCAATTGGCATTTTCAGTGTGTTTGGGGTGGGGCTGGGGGTCACCCGGGACTAGGCCCCTTGCCAGTGGGGCCTGCGTTAACTCCAGGCAGTTAGTGTCAGACTTGAAGTGAATTGTAGGACTCCCAGATGGTATCCAGAGGGTTGGAGCATTGATTGGTGTGAGGAAAAGCTCCACACGTTTGGTGTCAGAAGTGTCATGGGTAAAACCAGTTCAGAGCTGAGAACTAGAATCTGCTTTATCAGTGACATCCCCGCCCATAGGAGCCGGCCCTCGGTTACATCAGGGGCAGACCGTATTGTTTTGGGCTGGATGGGTCAGGTCCATCCACTGTCACTGTAATTTATGATCTGGTTTCCTCAGGGGCTGCCCTGTAGATACACTTTCAGCTGCTGGGCTTGTGAGACTTTGTATGAAAAAGTGTAAGGCTGATGGTAGCTGGGTTAATGGCATCCACTTTTCTCCAAACTGAGACATACAGCCAAGGCTCAGCTGAACCAAGGGGAGGGAAGGAGGTCTGATATCCACGCTGGAACCAGCCATGCCTCAGGGGAAGCAAAGCACATGGGCAGGGCCAGATTGCTCCCGTTTTTGCTGTCTGAAATGCATTTCTACATCTTCGTGATTTCAACAGCTCTTATAAGGTATGTGTGTGTGTGTGTGTGTGTGTGTGTGTGTACGTAAGAGAGAGAGAGAGAGAGGGAGGGAGGGAGAGAAGGTCTTCCTGTGTTGGGAAGTATTGAGACAACAAAAGTCCCACAAGGCCTGAACATTCCTGCTCACCTATATCAGGGTCCATCCCAAGAAAATAAAGCAGAAACCTGAAGATTAAAGAGAGAAAATACAGTTTGAATCAGAGCAGGACAGCATGTCCAAAGCCATCATGTCATTCGTGGCGTTGGTGCCGCAGCCTGCTCCCCGTCTTATGCTGGGGGAGCCATGGTCAGGTTTCTCTCCAAACTCGACTTTTTTCACAGGTAGCACTAATTTATGGATGTTGATTGTCCCTTCTTCCTTTGCTTCTTGTTTTCAACAAATATCGTTTGAGAATGTTCTATGCACCAGATACTAACTACGTCGAGAGCTGGCGATAACCTCCTACGCTGCTGGCGGGAATGTATATGGTGCAGCCACTGTGGAGACAAGTCTGGTGGTTCCTCCAAATGTCACACACAGAGCTACCGTAAGACCCAGCAACTCCACTCCTAGATATACACTGAAGAGAAGTAGAAACACATGTCCGCACAAATATTTGTATGTAATTATTCATAGCAGTCATAATAGTCAGAAAGTGGGAAAAATCCCAATGTCTATCAACTGATGAATGTGTAAATAAAAGTTGTATATATGCACATGAAATATTTTTTGGCAATAAAAATGAAGTATTGATACATGCTACAACATGGATGAACCTTGAAAACATGTTAAGTGAAAGCAGCTAGTTGGGAAATAATTCCATTTATATGGAATAATTGTATAATTCCATTTATACAAAAGATCCAGAATAGGCAAATCTGTAGAGACATAGAGTAGGTTAGCAGTTGCCTAGGGCTGGAGGGAGGGAGAGGAAGTTGGGGGGTGATGAGTAAGAGATATAGAGTTTCTTCTGGGGGTAATGGAAATTATCTAAAATTGATTGTGGCAATGTTTGCACAACTCTGTAAATACACTCAAAACCACTGAATTGTAACTTTAAAAGGCTGAAAAAAATATTAAAAAATGTTCTAGGATTAAAAAAAAAGAGTAGGACTTGGATTCTATCCCAGAAGGTTTATTCTGTACCAATTCTCATTTGTTTCCCTTGTGGGACACTTTTAGAAATACAGACTCCAGAGCTCCACATCAGAACATTGAAATCAGAATGCATAGATCTCTATATAGCTATGTACACCTATGTATAGCTTTATCTATGTATCCAGCTAGCTAACTAGCTATATAGACATATATGCACTCTGAGATATGTGTGTATATATATTTCCATAATTGACTCTGATGCATAGGTTGGTTATACCTCCACCTATGTGCCTTCTATCAAAAAAAAAAAAAAATTCTCTAAGTAACTGCCACTTTTGGAAGACCTGGTAGCAAGTAACTTTTATTCACTTTCTTTTCCAATTTTATTCATCTTGCCTGCCTTCAACACAACTGATATTTCACAAAACCTGCCACTGTTTTCTTCTTCACCGTACTACTTTTCATAGCTTTTCAAACTAGTTCCGAGTTGTACAGTGATTCCTGGGAGAAAGAAGGAAGAACAAATTAATGGAATAGTACCCCAGCATCATATATAGGTCTTGGAATCTGAATCAGTTGTGAATACCACAGGTTTGACTAAAATTTGAAATCAGAATGGTGTGTGTACGTGTGTGTGTGTGTGTGTGTGTATGAGTGTATGTGTTATGAGTATAGAACACAGCCTAATTCCTGTAATGAAATACCCAGGGTGTTGGCTTTATCTGTTTGTCCTAAGATACATAGATCAATCCTAACCTTAGTTTTGGATACTGGCAAAAGTTTAGATTCAGCTTGAAACTTCGATGATATTGTTGTTACCTATAGGGTAGAAAAAGAGAGAAGTAAGGATTAAAAAAAAAGAAGAAGAAATGAGTATGTTAAGTAAAAACAGCTTACTTCTAGTCTCTCACTTCCATTGTTTGTAACTTCCATTTTAAAAGCAGTGAAAACTCTTAAGAAACCACAGGGTCAGGAAGATAAGAGAAAATTTAGATAGATTTCTGTGTGCAATTGGCCAAGAGAAGAGAAAAATTGTAGGTGGCAATAAAAAGAAAGGTATACTATAAGGAGAAAAAGGAGGGGGAATTGGGCCTGGACTAAAATGTGCTGCTGGAAAATGTGTATTGTCAAAATTGACATTAGAAGAAGTAGAAATCCTAAACAATTCAATTATCTTGGAAGCTCTTATAAGCATTATCAAAGCATTACCTGCCAGAACACTTTGGTAACTAATTATCTTTAGATGAATTCTTTCAAATCCTTAAGGATGTAATTCCTATTTTTCATAAATATTCTCAGAGCATGGAAAAATGCACACCGATTTAGACTAACCCAATTTATTTTATGAAGCCAGGATAATTCTGTTAATAAATCCTGAAACATTTCTCTCATTCTCCATTTTTTCCTCCCTCTGTTCTTTCCTTCCTCCATTCTTTCACACAAATATAACTATTGACCAAAATTAACTGACAGAAGTCCCACCAAAGTACTAGAAAATTAGTCTTTAACAGATAGTAAGATAATAATTCACTACAACCAAAAACATTATCAAAGCTTAAGGTAAGAAAACCTGATGACATAACCCGTTATATTAATAGCTGATGTAAGAAAAAGTCCTGTAATGTAGATATGTAGATATGAAAAGGCATTCAATAAATTTGAAAACTGTTCCTTCTTAAAAAATAAAGAGGAAGGGAAGCAAACTTCTCAAAAACATAAGGAGCATTCTCCTAAAATCAACAGGCATCAGCATATTTAACAGTGCAAACTAGAGCCATTACTACTAAAATCAGGTCCTAGGGTAATGAGCACACTATCATCATGATTAACTAAGAGTATTCTAGAAGATATGACCAATGCATTAGTTCATAAAACTGAACTATCCTTTGAAAAAGAGGAAAAATTATAATTACTTGTAGGATATGAAAATTATCCAAAATAAACCATAAATGCACTTCAGAATACACAGAAAAGAAAGTAAAGGGAATAGGTATGAACCAATGTATAAAAATGCATTTATTTTTTACATACATCATCAAAATTTAAAATATAAGGAATAAATCTCTATTCATAATATCAATAAAATCATAAAATATGTAGAAGTAGTGTTGCATCAGAAATACATAAGACTTATATGAATATGTGATACTAAGAATTAAATAAATGGAGAAGCCTATATTTCTGGATGGACAGACAATATTTTAAAGCTTTAAAAGCTTTTAACAAAATCCAATTCTAAAATCCCAGCATTTTCTTTGTAATTTATTAAAATGATCCTATACTGTATAAAATTGTTAATAGGTGAAAATAACAAAGAAAAAACTGAAAGAGTAAAATAATGACATCGAGCCAACCTGCCCCACCAAACAAAAACATACTATGAATTACAATAAATAAATCCGCTTGCCACTATTGACAAGAAAAAAAAAAAAAAAACCAGACAAATGAAACAGAATAATACCTTATAGGTTCATTATCTATAAGATGTAAATAAACAATAAAGAAAGTATCTTAAAACAACAGGGAATCAGTTATGCATCAGTTGTTGAAATTAGCTAAAATTAGAAAAATTAGTTTGGCAGAAGTCACGACTTGCTACCTGATATCCAGTCCCCCCTTCTTCCTTAGCAACAGAGACTGGATTTTTTTAGGCGTGGTAATGTGTCTAGTTATAAGATTCCATATCCAACCTTCCTATGTCTGGCCGTGGTCCTGAGAATAATCCTAAGCAATGAGACAGAGTGGAGATGCTGTGTGGAGTTTTGAGAAAGATTGTTAAAGGATGCTGCCTCTGCCAGTAGTGGACCCTTTTGTTTTCCTTTCTTCTTCTTTCCTCCACTGGAATATGGAAATTATGACTGAGCTTTAATATCTATATAAGCCATAAAGGACCTTAAAAAGACAAATCATTAACTGGCCTACACACACACACACACACACACACACACACACACACACCTAATTGGAAAAAGAATTAGTATCTAGAATATACAAAAAACACACATGAATTCATAAGAAAAGAAAACTAATAAAAAACGGACGAAACTTTGACCAAAGGAGAAACACAAATATCCAATTAAAATATAAGAAGATTTCAACCTTCTTAGTAATCATGGAGATGCAAATTAAGACCACAATGAGCTATCTTTTTATACCATCAGATTGGTAAATATTGAAATGCTTTATGAATTCTAAGTGTTGGAAAGAATGGTGAGCTCGCAGGAATTCAATGGTACAAACAACTTGAGAAACATTTTGGCATTATCTAGGTATTTGGAGAAGCACATCCCTTAAAATCTGGCATTTTCATCCTTAGATGTGACAGGTGAGAAAAACTCTTGAATATTTGCATCAATTGTTCTACAATTGTTGTATGTTACCTTATCTGTAATAGGTAACACTGGAAACAACTGCAGTCAACAGAAGGAATAAATAAATGTCATTTATTCTTACAGTAGAATATTAAACAGCAGGGAAAATGAGTTTCAGTTGCAAACATCAACATAGATGGTTCTTAAAATTTAATGTTATTGAAAACATCAAATCATAAAAGAATATATAGAGTGGATTCTAGTTATGTAAAAGTCAAAAATATACCAATCGAACAAGGTATATCGTGTAGGTGGTAATACTATATGGAAAAGCAAAATAACTTTATCTTCTTTTTGCATTTCTTTTTTAGCCACCAGAATCCTAAAGTGAGTATTCATTACCTGTATAATCAAGAAAAAAGGTTTTGATGAGCGTCTCTCAAAGGAGGCCTTGGCACTTCTACCCTTTCATTCCCTGGGGTTCCCTTCCTATTCCTCATCCTGGAGTCCCTACCAAGTCTTCCTACTTCCTGTTCTCTCTCTCCTCCTTTCCCCGAGGTTTATTTCGTTTGGCCACCCCCTGATGCTCTGAGACTTTGGGAAGTCTTGGTTTTCATGCTACCTCACTGGGAGGCAGGGAGTTGATGAGGAGAGAAGTCACTTGTCAGACTGATTTGGGGAATGGAGTGTAAAAGGGAAATGAAATACATTCTTGGCACAGGAACACTGATATTCACAGAGGTGACTTCAGGATCACATAACATCGAGATCCATACATTTGAATTACAAGAGATTTCTTGTAAAATGAGAAGGACAATTGCTCTTCCAACTGCCCTTTCCATTTTTCATATTACATCAGGGTCTATTTTGCATATAAAAGCTTGTCCTATTGTGTTAGAAGCAGGAAACCTAAGATGCTTAAACTAATCTTGCCCTTGCTGTGAATCTCAATGGTCTGAGGCTTCACTTACCACTGATAGGAATCTGCATCATCTCATCGTGGAAGTTGTCTCCTTACATGTGAAATTGGAATGAATGCTTAATCCTGCTACTGCATTGTTGATCTTGATATAGTTCTTGAGTATTTTTCAAATATTTAAATACATTTTTAAGTTCTTTTAAGCACATCTTAAGGAGTTTTTTTTTTTTACATTTTTGAGGACTTCTATTACTGCAGGAGTTAAAATATATAAATTAGTAAGCACAAATTAGTGGTTGACAACCAAGGTGATTTTGCTCCCCAGGGGACATTTGGCAATGATTGGAGTCATTTTGAGTGACCCCAACTGGGCTGTGGGTGGGCATGTAATGAGTGGAGGCCAGGGATGCTGCTGAACGTGCCACAACACACAGGACAGCCCCCACAACAAAGAATTATCCAGCTTCAATTGTCAGGAGGGCAGAGATTGCAAATCCCTGGTGTAGACTTACTGTGAAGATCAAGCTTCACCGTATGCAAGCCCTTTTACTTGTTTCAAATATTAAAGTCTTCAACAATGCACATCAGCTTCATTGCTCCTTTCTTAGGCGACAGCCTTCTTTCTTTATTATAGTTAGCCAAATGGGTCAAGGCTATTTGTGTCTCTCGGTAGTCGAATGATCCTATACCTAGTAGAATGCCTTATTTGAGACTTTCCTTTGGCCCCCACTGCTTCATCTGTTGGCTCAGATGGTAACCAAATTTAGCTGCCTGACTCTCCAGGAGTCACAGAGCTAAATGTGTTTCATGTTATATCACTGAGGAAATCGGGTGCAAAGACGGAGTGTGTATCAATGTCACCGTGATTAAGAATTTCACTTTTTCCTTCAAAATCTAAACATTTTCATTTTCGGAAGCAATCTAGTCATGTTAATTTTGGATAATGAATGAAAAAAAGTTCCAATTTAAAATAACCAAAAATCCATGCCAGTGTTGGTTCTTAGACTGTAAGTGAAATAGTCAGAGACCCGACAGTGGCTTCAGAAAGACAGTTACACTCAGCCTAAAAGATCGATTCTTTTAATTAACTCTTTTAAGAGATCTGGCAGAATGTTTGCCTGGTTCTCAGTGAATTGAATACTGCAGATCATAGAAAATACACCAGAAGGCCATTAAAGCATTGTCTTGTACATTCTGATGACCACTGGTGGGACAATCATTAAAACAATTATTATGCAAAAGATTCACAGGGCAGTTTATTGAAATAATGCAGATTCCCAGGCTTTGTCTTTAGAGCTTCAGATTAATAGGTCAGGGATGGAAGCCCAGAATGTTTAACAAGCACCCCAGGAAGCAGGCCGAGAAATCCTGGTTTAGGATGGCATGCTTACATTTCCTTACTCGCCCCATCAGTAAGTTATTAAAAGAATTTCTCTCTCATACCTGTCCTTTACTACAGAGATCAGTGATGATGATTTAAAAGAAGTAATCTCGATTAACGGCTGCTGTGGAAATGGTTGGCCTCAGCACCTGGTCTCTTTTGCCAAGGCAAGATCAAATTAGATATTACATGGGAAATGCTTTCTAAATTGTAAAGAGGAAAACAAGCCTATTTTCATGTACTCAGCAAATAGCTAGGTAGCTTTTCATACAACACAAGACCTAATGGCATGACTAAGTAGAGAAAGGCCACAGAATACCAAAATGGGACTTTACATTATTCACTCTCATTTATTTATTTATTTTTATGCCATTAGTATTTTTTTTTTTTTTAGTTTTGAAATACATGTGCTATTTTGATACATGCATACAATGTGGAATGACCAAATCAGGGTGATGGGCTATCTATCCCCTTCAACATGTATCTTTTCTTTGTGTTGGGAACATTACAATTCTCCTCTTCTAGCTATTTTGGAATATGCAATACATTATTGTGAACTATAATTTCTCTACTGTCCTTATCTGGTTTGAATGCTTGGCCCCTTCCAAATCTCATGTTGAAATTCCATCTCCAGTGTTGGAGGTGGGGCCTTGGTGGGTGGTGTTTGGGTCAAGGGGGTGAATTCCTCACGAAAGGCTTGGTGGCCCCCCTAAGAAGAGTGAGTTCTCACTCTATTAGTTCATGTGAGAGCTGGTTGTTTAAAAGAGCATGGGGACCCCTCTTCTCTCTCTTGCTCCTGCTCTCACCATGTGACACGCCTGCTCCCCCTTCCCCTTCTACCTTGACTGGAAGCTCCCCAAAGCTCTCACCAGAAGCAGATGCTGGCGCCATGCCTGTACAGTCTGCAGAACTGTGAGCCAAATAAACCTCTTTTCTCTTACCCAGCCTCAGGCATTCCTCTATAGCAATGCAAAATGGACTAACATTTATACTATCAGATACTAGAACTTATTCCTTCTAACAGTATTTTTGTGCCCACAAACTAACTTCTCTTCATCTCCCCCTTCCTGACTTCCCTCTCCAGACTCTCTACCTCCATGGGATCCACTTTTTTAGCTCCTACAAGTGAGTGAGAACATGCGATGTGTGTCTTTCTGTGCCTGGTTTATTCACTTCCCATGATGACCTCCATTAAAGCTTTGAAAACGAAGGAGGATCAGTAGACAGAGACTGACAATGTCCAACAAGATGAAAAGAACCCCTAATTCACAGAGGTTTTGAGTCCCGGCAGTACATTAACAGAAGGTGGAGCATTATTCTGAAGACCCAGCAGAAACAAACCCCTCTGCTAAGAGCGCATTGGCAGGTGTTTCAGGAAGACTCACACATTTGCATTCAAACCAGAAAGCTCGGGGCCTGGCTGGGTGCTGACTATCTTCAGTTCCACTCAGAAACTTATTATGTGCCTGAAAAAAAGGTACATAATTTAAGTTGAGACCTTAAAGTCTCCAAGACTGTTACCCGCATTTGTGGAGATGAGGACAATTGTGTTCATCTCAGGTAGATATTGTGAGGATTAAGAGATAATGTGTGCAACAGAAATGTCTACACAATAAAACACCTGCTTTCTTCTGCTTGAGTCCTATGTACCAGCTCACAAAATGGGCCAATGCTCAAAATAGACTAGGGTGCCAAGTTGTACCTAAAATTCTGTTTATTATCATACACCAAAGCAGCCACCTATAACACAAGTTTGACAAATGGGTACTGAATTTGAATTTGAATACCAACCGATAGTGCTAAAAGTCTGAATGTTGGCAGTTGGAGTCTTATTTGATTGGTCAGGCCCATTTCTCTGAGTCCCTGCTCTACCCTCTGGCACGCACACACACACACACACACACACACACACACACACACACACACACATTCTTCCCGGCTAAGGTAGCCCTGCTTTTGCAATAGTGTTCATTCTACTTCTGATGACTCCATTACCATCATCCACCATCTTTTAGCTTCACCGAGAGACAGCTGCATCCTAAAATTTGCTGACAAAAACCTGACCAGGGACTGCACCTGCAGTCAAAGTTGGAGTTAAGAGTGGTACAAAATAGCAAACAGGGTGGTTGAAGATTTCCACAGAAACCTTGGCTTTGCCAATTAGTAGGTATCTGTGGGGCCTGCCAGTGTAGGATGGGGCTCTTCCCACCAAGTGTTTTTCTACATCGAAATTATCCCACTATGACATGTGAAAAATAAAAATTGAAAAAAGTTGCCAAATGTGACTATCATGTAATTGGAACAATCGACAATGTTGACATTTTAATGTATCCAAATGAGGGTAATACAGATTAAACACATTGAGGCTTTGTATATTTTTTCCAATTATGTTTCATTCCTTTCTAGAAACACTTTTTAAAAGTCAGATTTATTGAGATATAAATTGCATAATACAGAATTTATCATTTTAAGGGTTTAATTTGATAAATTTTGACAAATGTATATGGTCATGAAACCACTACCACAATTAATAGAGAGAATATTTCCTTTACCCTCCAAATTTCCATTTGCTGTATTGGAGTCAACCCTTCCGCAGTTCCATAGTACTGGGCAATCATTGATTCCTGACCCTATAGTTTCGTGTAGACTGTCAGGTAAAGGGGATCATGCAGTATGCAGGCTTTATGTCTGTCTTCTTCAATTTAGTTGAATGTTTTTGAGATCCATCCATATTGCTGCTTGCGTCAGTAGTTAGTTGATTTATATTGCTGAGTAATATTCCATTGCACGGATGTAAACTAATGTGTTCATCCACTCATCAGTTGATGAACAGTTGTTTCTTGGCAATTATGAATAAAGCTGCTATAAACATTTGCAGATAGGTCTTTGTGTAAACATATTTTTCATTTTTCTTGGGTAAATGATCAGAAATGGGATTGCTGGGTTGTATGTTGTATGTTAAGTACATGTTTCACTTTACAAGAAACTGTCAAACCATTTTCCAAATTTGCTGTGACATTTTGCATTCTGACCAGCAAAGTATGAGATTTTCAGATGCACTGCAACTTCTTTAGCCATTTCTATTGTCAGTTATCAGTTTTTAAATATTAGACATTCTAACCACATTGTAATGAAGTCTCATGGTAGCTTTAATACACATTTCTCTAAAGTCACTGATCATCTTTTCATTGGTTTATTTATCTTTTGTACCTGTTCTTTTGTGAGGTGCCTGCTCAAATCTTCTGGCTGTTCTTTAATTGCATTTTTTAAATTTTTATTTCTTCATGTATTCTTGATACACATTATTTTTCAGATATGTAACTTTAGTTTTCCCAGTCTTTGTCTTATATTTTCATTTTCTTAACAGTATTTCTCAAAAACACATATTTTTAATTTTGATTAAGTCAAGTTAATCAAAACTTTTCTTTTACAGGTTATGCTTTTTGTGTACTATCTAAAAAGATATGTTCCAAACAAGATTATAAAGATTTTTCTCCTATGTTTTCTTCTAGGAATTTTATAGTTTAGCTCTTACTCTTAGGTCTATGAACATTTTGAGTTAATTCTTATCTATAATATGAGATATGGATTGAGATGAATTTTTAAATTTCCATATGAATGAATATCCAGTTCCAGCATAATTTGTTGAAAATTCTCTTTTCCTCAATAAATTACCAAGACACCCTTGTCAAAACTCATGTGACATATATGTTCAGGTCTCTTTCTGGGTTCTATGCTATTCATGGATCTACATATCTATCCTCATGCCAATTGAAGACCATCTTGATCAATGTATGTTTATGGTAAACTCTGGAATTATACAGTGTAAGTTCTCCAACTTTGTCCTTTGGGCTATTCTAGGTACTTTGCTTTCCAATATGTATTTTAGAATGAGCTTAGCAATTTCAAGAAAAACAAATCCTGTTGAAATATTGATTGACATTGTTTTGAATCTATAGGTCAATATTTTGAATATGGTTTTTACATTTTTACATGATTAAAAAATTAAAAGAAGAAGAATATTTTGTGGTGTATGAAAATTCTATGAAATTCATATTTCAGTGTTCATAAGTAACATTTATTTTATTGGAACACAGATACAATCCATTTGTTTAGATATTGTCTCTGGCTGGTTTCACACTACAAATGTGCTATTGAGTAGAACTTTAGGGTCTTCAAAGCCTCAAATACTTGTGATCTGGCCTTTTACAGGAAAAGTTTCCTGATCCCTGGTATGTAGAATCAATTTGAGGGCCTTCCTGTTTTCTAACATAGAAAACTGAGCACTGCTTTAGTTGTGTCCCACACATTTTGATATTGTGTATTCACTTAATTCAAAATATTTTCTAATTGTGACTTCATCTTTGGCCCATTGGTTCATTAAAAGTGCATTGTTCAATTTCCAAATACTTGACTATCTGTATATATTTTCATTATTGATTTCTAGGCTTAATTCTCCCTTTTTATTTCTGCTGTTCTTTGTGCTAGTGTTGTCATACATTTTAGTTTTACATGTTATAAGCCCCACCATATATTGTTACTATTTTTGCTTCATATCATCAGTTATCTTTTAATGTGAAGGAAGTAAAAGAATGTCTTTTATATTTACCTTCATTTCTAGCCTTTCTGGCATTCTTCATGTCTTTATAAATCCCATGTCTTCTCAGTTGCATTGTTTCTGATGAGAAAATGCCATCATCTTTATCTTTGTTCCTCTGTACATAAAGTACAACCACTTCCTGAACACCCATGCCACGGAGAAGGATTCTTTTGGGTGTTTTCACCTGACTTCAATCTTTCTTGTGATCATCTTGTGGAACACATTGAAAAGAGATTGCAAGTATATATGAATTACCCTTGTATCTGGGCCTCCTGGCTATACTTACCTTATCCAATTACCTATACTTGGCCTGCAAGAATATATTGAAATTTTATCTTATTTTTTATACCCGCTGTAACCACCTCTTCCTCCTATACTCTGCCAAAGATAATACAGTCCACGTGTCTCATCTTACCTGGGAGGGACTTGGAACTCACTGGAACCCAATTTAATTGGTTGTCGTGCCACCTTACCTTTTTGACTGGCTCAAAAACTGTTCTGATTTTGTAGATGTTAAAGCTTTTTTTCATTATTGGGTTTAGAGCAACATTCCTTTATAGCTTTCTACATCCTGAGTGGAATCAGAACTCTAGCATTTATTTAAAACTGCCTTCAGAGACAGTTTAAGATCAACAGGAAAATCTATCCCATTTGCACCTCTTTTTTAAACCACTTGTGATATATTCCCAGCTTTACCCGTCTTAATTCCCTGACTTGGCTCTAAATGCCAGTTTGAAAAGCCAAGTTCACCTTCACAGAATCAAGATTTATAGTCTTTGAATATATTAAAAGAATGTGTTATAGGATCTCAAAGAAATTCTTAAAAAGGAGTACTAGAAACATTTGAAAATCAGAATATGTGTTTAGTCCTCAAGTTAATTGCTTTGAAATTCGACAGTTTCTTACACAGAAGAGGTTTTTGATCTGCTTGTTTAAAGGAATCCGTTACATACTCCCCTTTTCATGGAAGAATCATAGTAATATTTCTCCAAATGCACAGCATCAATAATTCCTTCTTTTACCAGAAAATAGGCATTGAGTTTCATCTAGAGACTGTGTTAGATGAATCCAAATATCAAAAGGACATTTCAACATGGATTTTTCCATCCCAGAGAACAAGAAAATGTGGTGTTGGATAGTTTTGATTATGAGTTAAAAATCTAGAGAATTAAATGTTTGAATTAGTCAATGTTTGGCAGTGTCTATTATGAGTGCAAAGGACTTAAAAGATGGAAAGAGTGCCCTGGAGAGGTAGGGAAAGCTTCAAGAAGGAGCTTGAGACAAACCTGGAAAGATGGTTTGCAGAAATATCAACAAAGGGAAGGAGGAGGAGAGCCCTGCACAAGCATGGAGGTGGGGGCTTGTGAATAGCTCCAGCTGGCTGGTGTGGCATTTGCACATTGGGGGACAGTGAGACATGAAGATAGGATTGGGTCAAATTTTAGAATGCCTTTAAAGGTGAGGTGAGGAGTTCAGACATTTACTAACTATCTCAGGGAAGAAGAAGCCATTGCAGATTTTGAAGCAGGAGAAATGCCAAGATAAAATAAATATTTTAGGAAAATTATACTAAAAATGACATTTGGGGGTTTTAGAGCAGAAAGTGGAGGAGTCTATGTTAGCAATATATGTATGAGAAATCTGAAATAGAATAATATGCAAATTGCTCTAGGGTTCCATATTTTTATATTGATCTTCTTTTCCCCAGAATTTCTACAATTTTATCTCAGCCACTTATTGGCCAATTATTTACTACCTGCGTCATAGTTATACTGTTTTAGTACTTCACATATTTCCTTCACTAAATGACTTGCTAGAACCATATTGTGTATTTATACTTTTTAATGCACCAATATGTCCCTAAAATTGTTTCCTACAGTTGGAAAAGAAGAAAAATGAACAAAATTATTTACATTAACTAGATTAAAGAATCTAATTGAAAAAATCTTAATAAGAAATGTAGAAGCTAGAGGAGATTAACCAAGGAGATTAAATGAATAATGATATACTTAGAAAATGGTTTGTTGCAGGTGATAGGGAAAGTTGATGAGTTAAATTTTAGCTGTGTTGAATTTAAGGATATCCAACTAATCACATTATGTCGGCTTTTGGAAATAAAGAATAAAGGTGACAAACCATCCATACTTTTACCTATCACCATAATCTCTTCTTATGATTTTATCTTATTATGGCTTATGGATCACCTACTCTGTTTTAAACAAATGTTTGTCTCTGTAAATATGGTGGATATAGGATCCATTTCTACTTTATCTTTGATTTCCTCAAAATACTTAGCCTAGTGAGTTACACATGGTAAGCTATCAATACACACTTGTTATATCAATGAAGAGGTTGACAAATATTTATCAGGGTTTCTCAGCCTTAGCAGTGTTGACATTTTGGACTGAATGATTCCTTGTTGTACAGGCTGTGCTACATATTTTAAGATGTTTAGCACCATCTCTGTCCTCTACCCACTAGATGCCAGTGGTATTCTTATTCCCTAATGTGACAATTAAAATGTATCCAGGTATCTCCAAATATCCCTTGGAGGAGAGAATAGCACAAAATCATCCCTGGTTGGAAAACCACTGGTTTAAATGGATGTAGGGCTGGCGATATCAACATTTAGGAGTCATTTGATTACAGATTACACTTTAAGTTCCAAAATGAGATGGAACATAGAAAAGAAATAGCTGATGGCTAAGAACAAGTTTTGGGTAATGAGTATAAAATTGGGGTGGGGGTAACTAACAAGGGAGTGTCCAAACTAGTTACTAATTCTGTAATTCCCTTATTCTTTGTACATGGTATCAGGTCAGCAGTGTCTAAGAGAAATATGTGAACCACAAATGTAACTTTCAATTTTCTAGTAGCCACATTAAGAAAAAGAACCTGATAAAATTAATTTTAATAATATATATTATTTAATCCCATATATCCAAAGTATTACCATTTCAACATGTAATTAATATAAAATTATTGATGAGACATGTACATTCTTTTTCTGCATGAAGTCCTTGAAATTGGTGTGTATTTTACACTTGTCTCCCTTTGGTCTATCCATTTCAAGTGCTCCATAGCCACAAGTGACTAGTGGCTACCATATTGGATAGAGTAGGACAATTCAACCAAATTATATAAAAGGTTTCTTGTCCCTTTAATTCATGTTATTATCCTTTGCATAAAGGAATCTACGACAGCTATTGAAATGTCTGATAATTTTTATAAATTTATGATTACTTTACAAGTAGTAAAAGTCATTTTGTTGGTGTAGAGTTTGATGAGTCTTGGAAAATGCATGGAGTCATGTTATCATCACCACGATCAGGATACAGAAAATTCTCACCCCCCGAAACTCCTTTGTTATGCTCTTTTGTCATCAACTTCTCCCCCACACCTTGTGCCAATATAATTTTGTTATTTTTTGGTAGTAGGATTCTCCTCTTTGTCAAAGATATTAACAAATTTAGGGAAAAAGATAGACGGGAACCAGGAAGACAGTAAAGAAAGATGCAACCCTTGACATTTGGGAGAATATTCTTTTCAAAAGCTCATTTGCAATTATAGCTCTGCTTGACTTGAAGTCACACAAGCCCACTCAGAGAGGGGGACATGTGCTTTCCCTTCCCCCACATTCATCTGTCATTCTTCTCCCAGAATACTCCAAGTGACAGATGGTAAAATTACACCAGGAGAGACCCAGAAGAAGGAGGCAGGGGAGGGCTCCACAGGTGGGAGCCTTTGCACAGAGACAGGGACTTGAGAGGGCCCCCACAGGGTTCGAGGTCTTCCTCACACTTCACTTTCCAGAACCTGAAATTTCTCTCTACCAAGGCCTCTTTGCTTTATTATGGAGAGAAACCCAAGAACAATATAGCCTTTCAATGCATGTGCAGTTTCTGTAGTGGATGGGCCTGGACTGCTGCTCTCATCGAAGTGTAGATGACCTGGGTTGTGCCAAACACCATGAGGACAGGTGTCCTTGGGCCAACTGACAGCAGTGGCTCTGGCTTTGCTGTGACTCTCAGCATTTCCATTCTGTTCAAAAAGCCTGGTAAGCAGATGGGAAGAGGCATGTGGAAGCACCTCCCTCACATATATGTCACTATTGGCACCCAGGTTGGGAAGAGGAAGGTTGCCTGTTTGCTTGATGTTGTTCCAGGAGCACATTCCTACTGTGCTGCCCCTAGAATCATGTTCCAGAAATAGTTCAGCAAGTCACTCACACACTCACCAACACACACAGATATGAAATACACACATGCGAGCACATTACTCTTAGTTCACATTGTTGAACACTTGTCTTTGCAATTTGCAACTGTAACAATGCAATTATGTTCTTTAGGATGTCTATTCTAGGACCTCTCCTTAGTATTCTCTGTACTTTATCTACTTATCCTAATACCTATTTTTATCTCCCATCCTCCCTTACATAAACATAAGGTTTAAAAGATATTAAGAGATTGAAATAACATAAAAAATGGCACTGACCTAAAGATATGTGCACTAATTGGGCAAGTAATTATTTTGTAAAAATTAAAGTAGAAAAACAATTATATAAAACCAAGGATGCCCTTTTAACTTCATATCTCATTCCTCCCACAATCTCCCAGCAACATGCTCACACTGGAAAATCTGGGGACTGTCCAAAAACCTGCATGTCTGCAATAGATGACTATCAATTAGTTTATTCGAGTCACTTCAAGTTTACCACACAGTTTCAACTAAGTCGAGCATCCTCATTGGAATGCACTTTAAAAGAGAAATATCCTGTTTATTGGGGCTTGCTAGGCAAAGAAGACAAAGAGGGAAGTAGTGGCAGAGGTAATAGCATATGCTCACAAATTCCCATTTTGTTTTCCTCCTAAGAATGTAGGAAATAACCTTTTCCCAGGCTCCCTGCTGATTGAATTCTGGCTAATGAGATATGGACTGGGAGTGTTGTGTGCTACTTCCAAACCTAGCCCCTAAGTCCACCCACCCAAACCACTGTGCATGCTCCTTGTAGGTCAACCTGATACAGGACATCCCATGAGGACTCCGAGACCCCTGAGGATGGTGTAGCCACACATTGGAAGCAGCCTGGGTCCCTGCTTGAGTGTGGAGCAGAGCCTCTGTCCCCAACCCATTAAACCACGTGGGACTGTGAGGAGACCAAAAAATAAAACTCTGTGAGTCACCTTCTAGAGGTGTTTGTAACAGCATTTTTCATTTCCTGATCAACACAGGTACCAATCACCTGACTGCCAACTTTCTTTGTCTCTGGTCTTAAAGTAGGTCAGTTGGACTAGGTGCTCCTTCAGGTTGGATGTAGCTGTGAAAGATATGATGCTTATCCCTTTTCTAGGACTGCCCTGTCCAATTTTACTACTATCTACTGTCCAATTTCCATTTGCTTGGTTTGGTCAATAGAAAAATCATTAGGGAAATGCTGGGTCACTTAACATCACTGTGGCAGACAGCAGTTAATCACTTGTTGGTTTTACAAGTGGTTCTCTTGGAAAAATCACATGCATATATAAATAAGTATATAAATTTATTATTAATTTTGCGGATATTAAGAATACATAGCACACAATTTACAAGTAATAATGAAATATATAATATTTGTATTATCAATTTTATATAGCCAATTGACTCTCACAGACTGCTTTCATAGGCTTTTGCCAAACTCTGGCATCCATAGCGAACTTACTTTTGCAATTCAACCATGATTTGACAAATAGAGATGCATCTCAATCTGCTAACTCTTTTCCTAACACATGTATTGTCATTACATGTGATAGATGGTCTACTGTTAAACTATTTGCCACCTTCAAACAAATTATATTCATTAAACTGAAACTCCTTTCAATTTTAACACTACATATATTGGAACTTCATTTATTAATATTTATGAATTATATGAGTAACGTTTTTGCTGAATTGGATAATAGTTCTTGCATGCTGGAAGAATATTTTCTGAAGTTTTTATGCTAGGCACAATGTAATGGCTATATAAATGACACCATTTTATTTTTAGCCTGTATTATTAACATTTTCTCCATCACATTTTTAAGTCCAGACCAGGGATTGGCCAGTGTTTTCTGCAAAGACCCAAATATAAATATTTTAAGATTTGTGGGCCTCATGGTCTCTCTTGACACTACTCAGCCCTGCCACTGTCATGCAAAAACAGCTGTAGACAATACATAAACAAGTGGGCATGTCTGTTTTCTAACATTTTATGAAAAAAGACCATAGGCTGAATTTGACTCACTGGTTATAGTCTGCTAAACCTTGTCTAGATAATCAACAAAACAATAAATCCAGCCCTGGTTTGTAGAGTTAGCCAATTTATGTAGCATAAAAGCTCCTACTATGGCCAATTTCAGAGTGTTGATGTACTATTTTCACCATACCTATTTCTATTTGCAATAGAAATAACTGCAAGAGCATAGATAACACTAAATGTAATAAAATAATTAGGAAGTAACATCAAATATTTATCACCTTTGTTTCTAATATAATTTAATTGTAAGGCTGTATAATTTATTTTTAATAATGTTTGCATTTAACAACTTGCTCACAAAATTCTTGAGAATTGAAATTTTTTTATTGATACATAATTGTACATATTTAAGGGGTACATGTGATATTTTGATGCATACATACAATGTAGAATGATCAAATGTAATTAGGGTATCCATCACCTCAAGGATTTACCATTTCTTTATATTGGGAACATTACAAATCTTCTCCAGCTATTTTGAAATAGACAATTAAATTGTTATTAACTATTGTCACCCTACCATGCTGTTGAGCACTAGAACATATACCTTCTATCTAACTGTATGTTTGTACCCATTAACCAAACCCTCTTCATCCCCCTCTCCCCTCCCCTCCCAGCCTCTGGTAACTATCATTCTACTCAGCTCATGAGATCAACTGTTTTAGCTCCCACATATGAGTGAAGATATGCAATAAAATTCTTGAAAAATTATTAATTGGCTCTCACAAGACAGTGTGATCTTATTCTACCACATCACTCGATCCTAAACAGTTTTTCTTCTCCATGGCTATTGCATGAGAGCAGGGGCATATCTGTCACTGATTTACTTTTCTCTCAAAGCACAAATAGAGTTATTGGAAAGTAAATATTATTGAGTCAGTTATCTGGCTCAAAAGATAAGTTTGTCAGCACTTAAAACTCAAAGCATCCATCAGTTCTTACTCACATGTTTAAAATTATTACAGATTCATTGTATGCTTTAAAGCCAAACATGTTCAGTATTTTCCTTAAACAAAGTTATGACTTTAATCCATCCTTATTTAAGGGTAGATATGATGGATTGTGATATTATGTGAAACATTCTTATGCATAGCCTTTTATCCTTTTTAAACATCCACAAGTTTAGATAATCAAAGGCAAATGTAAATGTACTGCAGCAAAAGAGATCCTTCTGTAAAAAGTCTATGCATAAGGTAACCTGGTTTAATGAAAAGGATGTTAACTTTAGAATAAAAAAAGAGTAGGTTTAAATCCCTGCTTTGATACCCATTAACTCATATAACCTTTTTAAACCTCAGTTTCCTAGTCTATAAAATGGGTCATAAAGTTGTTGTAAGACTTCAATGAGAAAAAAATGTGTTATACTTATCATAATATTCAATTCATATAAAACAGTCAGTGGCAGCTATTATTGTTATTCACTGAAATTCTCACATTCCTGCATTAAGTTTTCTAATCATGAAGTTGGTGATTATAATAGTGATTTAAATGCCATGATTATTTACACTTTTAATAATGCCATATTTGGATTGAGGGCCTTGTATTTCAGATACATACATCTTCTTTGTCATGCACTGGGCACCAGCAGTTGTACTAAATATAAATTTCTCATATCTACAAGGTTGAATTGGTAGTTACCAATTGCCTGTGTGGTAAACTAAGCAGCTTTATACTTCCCAAATATATACAGTAATCCAAAAATGGCATGCTACCACTTGAAGATAGTCTGGGAACCTATCATGTCAACGGTTTGCCCATCTTACTTGGTAAAGCTATCTAAGATGGTTTTCCATAGCTGAATAGATGAACTCAGTTTGAAGTTGGCTTCACCCCCTCCTGTCCTGTCTCAGGGATGGGTAGCGTTAGATTTGGCCATGACATTAATATTAAAGCATCTGTTGTCCCTTGCACTTCCATAGAAGCATCCTAGACTATCTATACAAATGTTCAAATAATTATTTAGAAAGGTTTCTCTTATTAATTTCAATATGAAATGAAATGTAGTGACATCATGTACCCTTGAGAGTCCTGCCCAGACTTAGGGAGCATGTAGGCATATGTTGGTATTGTCACGTACTGGTCTCTTTATCTCCGGCAGCTTTTAACGGTGATGGTACAGCCACATTAAAAATTTGATTCAATATTGTACTTTGAATTTTCCCAAATTCCTACTGAAATAACAAAAAGTATAGACACATTTTAATATTTTGTCATCATGTAGACACCCATGGCAGTAAGCAAAACTCATATTCTTGACCACCTAAAATTTCCTGATGACATCAATCCTATGTCATCTCTATGTCATCTGATGATAAATGAACTTGTACATTTGGTGGATATTTTCTTCATCATGCTGAGCATACACACTCAAAAATAACTATGGGCTGATTTGCTTTGATCTGTTCAAACGGGCGAAATAAAAGTCACCAATCCCAGTATTGATCAAAGAGCTTCCTGAAGGAATGAAATAAGTGACTTCCTTTCTTTTTGTTTCTGTTCTTATTTCTTTTTTCTTTCTTTCAAGGAATATAGTGTGACCTCTGTACTCTGATAATCAGATACCTTACAGCAACCTACCTTTCTTGAGCTAAGCTGTATTTTGCTGTTTATCTTTTAATCTTCCAATTTTAAGCATATAGCAAAGCCCTTAATATATTTTTTTTTTTGCCTAGGGAATTTTTGAAGAGCTGAAAGCAAAAGCCCATGGCTCTTCCTGCCTTTTGTGAAAGTCTAAACACAAGGAAGAGATTATGTTGGGCTTCCGGGAGAAGAATGGGGGAGAGGGGCAGCAATTGGAGAGAACGGGGGTGAAGTGAAGAACGGGAAATATTCTTATTTAGCAGTGGCTTTGACATTAACAGAAACATTCAGTGTGCGCAAAACCTGGTTTGGTAGCCTTGGGAAGAGAACTGGTTTTCATAATCCCAGAGATCAAGACGATGGAACAAGAGCTCATTGAGTTGCCAGGGCTCCCAGTGAGGGAAGTGTAATGGCAAACACGGAGAAGCAACTCCTCAGAAAGCAGTGAACTTCTCTGCTGAACAACTGTCTTCTTACCTTAACAGGTAGATGAAATCTTACCTGGGCAAGAAAATATATAGATGATTGATAGCCAGCTAGCTACATAGATTTTTTTCTTTTCCTTTTAAAGATAAAAACATTTAAATATATAAATATATTTATTTTCTCCCTGTCTCTCTCTCTGTCTATATATATATATAAAATTCCCAAGACAACTTACTTGAGCTCCACATGTTGGATGCACACAGCATCTAAAGGATAAAAAAAAACAAAGAAAAATATTATACAAGAAAAAATCCTGTAGTTCAAAAAAGTAGATTCATCTGAGTTATTGGAGGAAATATCCTGTGATGAGACAGATCACACCAAGCTGACTCCGGGAGAAAACTGTTTTTAAAATCTAATTTATATTCTCAATGGATTCCATAAGATATTACATAAATGAAAAAGGAACAATTTCAGAGCAGGAAAGATTACGTTCAGAGAGAAACTGTTATACTAAACATGACAGATACAGTGGAGGCCCTAAGGAACAGAATGATCAACAAATCAAGAAATTAGATAAATAGCTTGAGAAATTCTCTTAGAGCTCAGAGCAAAAAACCCACAAATAATGATTATAAGAAAAATATAAAAGGCAAAGGGAATAGATCCCAGAAATATAATATGAATACAATAGGAAAGTACTTTTCACACATTTTCCCACAGAACAACAGTAATAGAAAATAAATATATTTGCATACATCGATGTGTATGTAGGGGAGAGCAAGTGATGGTGGGAGATTAGGAGGGAGGCTGACCACAGGTGGAATATCAGGCGATACATGACAAGCAGAAAAGGTGTTTTAAATCTTTTATTTTTTTCCTTAGAATTATTGCACATTTAAATTTTATGCCAAAATATAACCAAGTTTTTTATTTAACCTCATGGGAAAAAAGTAACATATTTCATAGAGCTTTCTGCGACTGCTATTAGTTGTCAAAATGTACTAAAAAGATTGGGTGAACTTTTAAAATATATATTATTGAAAGTTCTAAATAAATAAATAAATGACTACCCCCAAAGTTAAGGAAGCATGGAAATCACTTTTTTGTCTTGAAAGTTTGGTAATCCTCCTGTATTAGAATCTTATTTTTGATGGTCTTGGTGAACAGAGACCATAAAGAAATCCCAGAGCCTGCACAAGAAGCAGCATGCTATAGGAAAATCTTTGCAGTCCAACTCCATACACACTACCCCTGGCAAATAACCCTCAAATAACTCATGAGACTCCAAATGGCCATGCACTCAAGGCTGAGGGAAAACAAAATGGCAAAGCCCATGAGGAATTTCATGCTGGTTTCTAATTTTTCGGTTATGCAGGTAATGTAAAACTATGGATTTGGTTTAAGGTGGTCAAATTATAAGGACCTTAGGTGTCTTGGAGAAGTGCAAGTAAATGCTTTCTGGAGGGAAGTTCCTTTGCCATATGTTTGAATTAATTTCTGCAAATAATTTTCACATGCAATGTAGCACACAACCAAAGATATGTCCAAACACCCAACAAAATTAGTCCTCATGAGCAAACCCAGCAATATCAAACACAACAAAATACCCTAAAAGACTTCATACATTGGCACTATTAGACAAAGACTGTAAAACAACCAGGCTATGTATAAAGAAATGCTAGATAAGCTTAAAGATATCTGCAAAAACAGAAAACTATGAAAAATGCAACATTGCATATTTGAAAAATAGCCAAATAAAATTTCAAGAAATTAAAAAGAAAATTAACCTAATTTTTTAAAAAGATGGCTTTAACAGCAAATTAGACACACCAAAAGAGAGAATGACTAAACTAGAAGATAAATTAGAATAAATTATTCAGAGTATAGCAAAAAAAAAAAAACTAAAGTAGGGTTAATATAGAAGAGAATAAGACTCATAGAAGGTAGAGTGAGGATTGTTAATATCAATAGAGCCAGAATTCAAGAAGGAGAAAAAAATTGAATGGGACAAAGGTAATAAGTGAGGATCCATGCAATAGTAGATTAGACAAAGTGAAGACAGAATTGATGAATGGATTGACAGGTCAATAGAAATATCTGAACTGAAGTCACAGAGAGATGAAAAAATTGAAGTTACATAAAAGAGCATTAGTGATATGGGGCAATACAGGAATATGTAACACATGTGTAATCACAGTCCCAGGAGGAAACGACAGAAAAAATGAGACAAAATCAATACTTAAATGGATGATAGCTAAGAGTTTCTGAGAGATAATAAAAGGGCTTCAGTGCACAGATTCTACAAATCCAATGAATCTCAGGCAGGATTTATATTAATAAAATATCAACAACTAGACAAATTACAGAGAAACTGCAGAAGATCCAAGGGAAAGAGGAAACTTTAAAAGCAGTCAGAGGATAAAGGTAGATTATCCTCAAAAAAGCTACAGTTACCTGGACAATTGACTTCTCAACATAAAAAAATTTAGAGGTTTGTTGAATAATATCTTCAATGTACATAAAGAATATAACTTGTAAGACAGGATTGTATATCTATTAAAAATATCTTTTAAGACTAAGATGAAATAAAGACATTTTAAGTCAAATAAAACTTGAAACAGTTCATCACCAGCACGGAAAGAAATTTTAAAACATGTACTTTAAGCTGGGCACGATGGCTCACGCCTGTAATCCTAGCACTCTGGGTTGCTGAGGTGGGAGGATCCCTTGAGGTCAGGAGTTTGAGACCAGCCTGAGCAAGAGCGAGACTCCATCTCTACCAAAAATAAAAAAATTAAAAACAAAAAAGAAATTAGCCAGACAACTAAAAATAGAAAAAATTAGCCAGATGTGATGGTGCATGCCTGTAGTCCCAGCTACTCAGGATGCTAATTCAGCAGGATTGCTTGAGCTCAGGAGTTTGAGGTTGCTATGAGCTAGGCTGTCGCCATGGTACTCTAACCCAGGAAACAGAGACTCTGTCTCAAAAAAAAGGAAAAGTGTACTTTAGGTAGAAGAAACTGATTTTAGATGAAAGATCTGAATTTTAAAAAGGGATAAAAAGTAGAGGAAGTGAGAATATGTGGGTGAATCTAAATTTAACTGTAAAAATAAAAAAAGCAAACTTTTGAGTATTTGAAAATGTCTAATTAAAATATTGACAAAAGTATTATAAAAATGAGAGAAGGCAAGTAGATTTAAATTTTTTAAACTCTCTATGTATTGTTCAACATAAGAATAAAAGTATTAATTACCATTAGATTTTGATAAGATTTTCCAAAGTACAAAGTAAACAGTAAAAACAGGATATACAATTTCCAAATAAATAGTAGAAAAATATGAAATACCACAAATGAACAACTCAAAAGAAGTCAAGAAAGAAGAAAATGCCCAAAAGAGGCAGGACAAATAGAAAACGCAAAATAAGGTGGTGAATTTGACCCCAGTGTATCAGTAGTTGTTCGTTTGTATGAATAATGGATTACTTGACTGATTATTATCAGTCTAGATCAAAACAAAACAAAACAAAATCCAACCCTATGTTTGTTTGTTTTACAAGAGACATATCTAAACAAAACAAAACAAACAAAAATACCAGAAAGATTAAAAGGAAGGCTGCCAAAGCATCACTTGGAGAAATGTATCTTCTTAAAATGTGTTAAAAATGAAGAAAGGTTGCAGACGAATAAGCTGAGTATTCAACTCAAACATTGGAAAATAATAGAAGAATGAACCAATAAGAGTGGAGAAAAGTAAATAATAAAGTTAGGAACAGATGTTAATAAAATGAAAACAAATATACAACAGAAAGGAGCAATATAACCCACCACTGGAAAAGTCTAGTAAAACTGATAAATCTTTGATGAGGCTGACTTAAAAAAAAAAAGAAAGAAAAAATGAGAGAAAGCACAAGTACCAGTAGCACTGTAGAGCCCTTGGGCATTAAAAAATATAAAGGGATATGATGATGAATTTATGCCTGAAATATGAAGATTTAGATAAAATACAAAAATCTATAGAAAATATTTAAACTGAAAACACTGACACAAAAAGAAATGGAAAACCTAACCAATCCTATAACCAGGGAAAACTTAAATCATTTAGAAAACATTTTGCAAAAAAGACCTCTTGGCTCTGGTGACTACTGGATCAATTCATTGCCTCTCAGCTCCAAATGTACCTTCAATATATGCTTCTTCACTTCCCACTTGTGAAATTGTACACTGCAGGCTACATGTTCCAGAAGGCAGGACCAGATGGCAAAGGGTTGCCTGATCCACATGAGATGTTGAGGCATCCAGACATAAACTGCAACTGTTATAGGCCTCTGAGATTTCAGAGTTTGTCTGTTTTAACAGCAAACTTTAATTATCATGACTAATACCCATATGTATAGGAAGAAACCTGTATAGTCCTTCTAGACACTAAAATATTAGTTATGATTCTCTTTGAATACAGGATTGTATGTAGATTTGATTTTCCTTGGTTTCAGTTATCGTATAGGTGGTTCAAAAAAGTTCTGAATGATCTCATTCTGCATATTGGGGATTAAAAAAATAGTACAGGTGTTCAGTGGTGTTTTAGAATTTTTCTAACCGAATAGGAGCAAAAGTCATATTAACTACTTAGAGTTCAAATGGTATGTATATAGATCCACATCACTGGATCAGGGATAACTTTGCATTCATTGATCAGCAAGACCATGCCTTTACTGACTGTCAATAACTATATCCCTAAGTAAGAAAGAGTAGTTGAGTCAAAATCAAGGATAGTTAACACCTACTATGAGCCTGGTATAGCTAACTCATTTAATCCTCACAGCCACCCTATGGGGTGGGTACTATTGTCATCTCCAGTTTTTAGAGGACATTGAAGCACAGAGAGGGGAAGTGACTTGCCCAAGATCTCAGCCTGTAAAAGCTGAAGTGAAGATTCCATACCTGATAGGTTTGTGCCAGTCCTTGCGCACTTACCCCATTCTATATTAGATCCTACAATGCACTTCTCTAAATGAATCTTAGGAAAAAATATGTCAATAAGAGTCAAGTCCACACTGCAGAGATACTACCCTTGGGGGAAATGGACCAGTAAGAAATAGGCCTGCTTCTGATTAACCAAGGCAATATTAGAAATGGCAGGAGGCTAAAATAGGAATAAGGTGGGAAGTGACAAAGCCCTTATGAGAAGAAAGGGTTGCTTCAGCTTTTTAGAGTATACCTTGTTTGTTGCCATGTTGCTGCCAGCCTGAGATGGTTGTAATCACGTCCACATACATTTCAAGCCTGATAATGGACACAATGGCGCACACACATAGTGCAAGAGAAGTCAGGGACATCCCATCTAACTTCCATCCCAGGAAAAAGTTGCCCCCATTGTATGAGTTGGCTGCTTCGGGACCAAGAATAGAAAATTAGGGGTGAGGATGGAGAAATTGATGCCAAGTCTATTCCCAAATATTTAGGACTCCTCGTTCTAAAAATAATTGATAGTAAGAGTGCTGTCAGGGCAATTCAGTCATAAGAGTTAAAATATGGACTGTTGATAATATTTTAACTAATCCAGCAATTCTGCAGCTAAGTAGCTCTCCATGTAGCCCAGAGACTTTCAGGAGAAGCCTTGACAGCCATTGACTAAATAAATCCCTATTGCTACCGATATGTTACATGAGTTGCCCAATCAAGAACCTGCTTTGTTCTAAGTGTTGCCATCTTCGCCCGCGACTTTGATTTGGCACCATGTCTGAAGACACTGTTGTTGTTCTGTCTACGGCATCTCTGAATACTCTGGTCTGACTCGCCTGGTTGCCAGTCACATCCCTTGTCTTTGTCCTCAGTATCAATGGTTCTGGAGAACCACTGTCAATCTCTCTGAGATGCTCCACCCCTACCCCCAAACTTTAACAGAGTGAATTTTAGTTTGTTTTCTGAGCTGTATTTTAAATTAAACCACCCCACTGCTATCTCCTAATTTTCACAAAATTTGATAACAGAAAAAACACATTTATAGAGATTTTTCCCATTAAACATGTTTCTCCATTAAACATTTTGAAAAGTAAAAAGAAATAACCCTAAAATGATAAAATTGGTAATATCGGCATGATAGAACAGTGGATGGTTACTTCCTAGATTTTATGAAATGTTAGGTTACATTAGTAATGGTAAATTCAATAGTAAATAAACAAGTAAGCAATATGATTCTTTCACAAAAATCTTTCTAATTGTTAATATATAATTCTTAAGGTTATATTTTTACATATTCATATATACACAAAAATATGTGTGTGTATAAAGATATAAGTATATATGTTTATACATGTGTGTTTATGCATGCATGTACATATACATAGAAACTCTTAGAGCCAAAAGGACTGTAAAAATAATCTTTCTGCTGTCACAGAATCTAAAATTATCTTTTGTGGCCTGTGGTCACTTTAAACCTATTTATGTTTTAATTTTCATATTAATCAACTGATTTTCCTGGAATAGCAGAGAAACAGGGAGGCATTGGATATTAGAGTCAGAGGAAATTTAGACCCAATTCAGTCCCCTGCTAGGAAAATGATTAATTTATAATCATAATAAGAGGTGACTGAGGAAATCAAGCCAATTTTGTTAACAGGTGTATCTTGGGAGTAATTTTGTCTGGGCAAGAAGCCAATTTCAAGATCATTCTTTTCTAAGTAGAGTTTCATGTTCGGTCCCTTTGCTGTGTTTACACAATGTCAAAAGCAAACTGGCAATTGAGCCATTTTAGTCAAAATGTCAAAATATCATTCATCTATTTAGTCAACATAATACTAAACCACTAAATTTATAAATTACTTTCCCCTAAATTGAACAGATGTTTTGGTATCTGTAGGCATATCTGCATGTAATATTTAAGTCTTTCACCTTCAAATGTCCTACCCTCCAAAGTATTAACCAAGAGAGACTTGACTCATACATACAACACACTCAAAAATCTACTAGTCAATATTGGATAGACCGAAGACTGACTTCCTGTGAAAGACATAATGTAAGGCTTCCAGTATGGGAGAATATTTTCATGACCCTGATATAGGCAGAGATGTTCTAATAGCTCACAAAAAGCACTAATTATGAAGTAAAAGATCAATAAATCGAAAATTTTTCTTCATCTTCAGACACTATTTAGAGTGAAAAGGCAAGCCACTGAAAGAAGACATTTGCACATGTTGCAGAATGACATTTCAGTCTACATATATGATAGTGACCCTGTAAGACTATAATAATCTATTTTTACTGTATCTTTTCTATGTTGAGTTATGTTTAGATACACAAATACTTACCGTTGTGTTACAATTGCCTATAGTTTTCAGTATAGTCACATGCTGTACCCGCCTGTAGACTAGGAGCAACAGGCTATACCATATAGCCTAGGTGTGTAGTAGGCTATCCCATCTAGGTTTGTGTAAGCACATACTGTGATGTTTACACTATCACAAAATCACCTAATGACGCATTTCTCAGAACATATCCTCCTGATTAAGTGACATGTGAGTGTAGCTTCAATGACAAGGAACTCTTCATATCCAAAATATTCAAAGCACTTCTATGTAAGAAATGCACAAACAACCCAAACAAAATATGGACACAAGATTTGAACAGTCACTTCACACACACACAGAAAGGATGTAAAAAGGCTAATAAACATAGGAAGAGTTATTTGATATCATCAGTCATTGGGAAAATGTAAGTTAAAACTAAAATAAAATCCCACCATATGCCAAGCAGAATGGCTATAATTGAATAACCTGACATTACCATGTATTGGCAAGAATGTGTGACAACAGGAATTCTTACACACTGTTCATGGGAGTATAACTTGATTAGTGCTTTTTAGCACAGTAGTACCTACAAAAGCTAAACATAGGTATACCCTATGACCCAGCAATTCCACCCTTATATATGCTTACATATATACAAAAAGAGAAATTTACAAAAGTATTTATAACATCAATATTGATAATAATCCCAAAACAGAAACAACCCAAACATCCACGAATAGTAAAATGGACAAGTAAATAGTGGGATACTCATATAATGAACTACATAAGACAATGAATGAATACACTACTGTTGTTCCCACGCCTGGGTAAATCTCACAAACATGTCGAGAAAAGAAACCAGAAACAAAACAAATACAGTATGGTTCCATTTTTATGAAATTCAAAAATAAGCAAAACTAATCTATGATAATTAAAACCAGAAGAGAGATTCCCTTTTGTGGGGAGGACAGTGAGCACCAGGAAAGGGGACTGAGAAGTTTTTGGTGTGAGGAGTTAGTGATATTCTATTTCTTTTTTTTTTCCATTTTTCTTTTTTTCTTTTTTCTTTTTTTTTTGACACAGAGTCTTGCTCTGTTGCCTGGGCTAGAGTGCCCTGGCATCAGCCTAACTCACAGCAACCTCTGACTCCTAGGCTCAAGCGATCCTCCTGCCTCAGCCTCCCAAGTAGCTGGGACTACAGACCTGTGCCACCATGCCCAGCTATATTTTTTTCTATTTTCAGTTGCATGGCTAATTTTTTTTTCCTTCCATTTTTTAGTAGAGATGGGGTCTCACTCTTGCTCAGTCTGGTCTCAAACTCCTGACCCCAAGTGATCCTCCCACCTCAGCATCCCAGAGTGCTAGGATTATAGGTGTGAGAGACTGGGCCCGGCCATGTTCTATTTCTTGATTGGGTTGCAGGTTACATGTGTTTATGATTCACTTTATTAAAAAGCCATTGGATTTTTACATCTATTAGCTGTGCACTTTTCCTCTGCCTTATACAGCAACAAAATAACATTTACAAACAAAGGCAATATAACCAGGTACATTCTATACGTGATCACATTGCAAGTCACTTAAATGCACTCGTCTCATAGAAACACACAACATGTGTAACTTAGATTTATAAAACTCATTAATGAAGTAACCACTGAAAAGGTAAACCTGGTTCAAACCAGGAAAAATCCACCAGGAGAGACAGACTGAAACCATTTTCTGAATTAGAGACAAAACTGTTTAGTGTCATACAGGCCAATAAAACTAACTTTTGTGATTATCTGTTCCATCCAACTAAAATATGCTCTGGGCTCATGTGGAAAGCACACAGAGCTATCCTTTATGTGTATCAGTGCTACTCAGAATTAGATTAATCATTTGAAGAACTGAGTGTGTGGAATTAAGTGGGTTGTAAAGACTGAATAAATAAATATTTAAATACTTGGAATTTCTCTAGGTAGTCAAATTTTTTTTAAAAGTAGCAATTTTGTAAATATAACTCCACAATTGAAATTTTCGATATTTCCTATAGGATTTCTGCCAGTATACCTGAATTATTGGGTTTTGTTTTTTAAAAAAATAAATGGTATTTGATAAGGGAAGAAAATTAACTGCAAAAATGCAGCCCAGTTATGTTTAGCATTTTTAGATTGACATTGGAAGTTTAAACTCTGCACAAACAAATCTGAAGGGATTGACCTGTTGCTTTGCTGAGAAATCCATGTGAATTCAGCAGGCTGTGGGATTGCCGTGGGGGAGAGTCACTAACATAGTCACACACCCACCATGAGGTTCTCTCACCTCTCTGCATCTACAATAATCTTTGTGAAGGGTCTGATGATGTCACATCACTTATAATTTTTTTAATTATAAAATTATAAGTTAGCTGTTTCTATGTGGTCTCAAGCCATAGACCATTTAGTATTCAGCAGACAGTCACAGAGCCCTTTCAATGTGACAGGTACTGTTCCAAGTGCTGGGTCCCTGTGTTAGAAGTGAGTGGGCACATTCTGGATATATTTTGATGTTAGAGGATGATTTTCTAATGGATTGGAATGTGCAGACAGGAGGAGGGTATGAAGCAGGATGACCCTGAGTTTTTTCTCTTAAGAAATCAGAAGGATGGCATTGCAATCTACCAAGATGATAAAAAGTGTGGGAAGATTGGATTTACAGGGCGGGAGAATTAGAAGCTTAATTTTGGACTCACTTGTCAGGTTGAAAACACTTATTAGACATCCAAGATGAAGATGTTAAGCAAGTAAGTGCATATGTGGACCTCAAATTCAGGAAGAGGTCCAGTCTGAAGGTGTATACATAGGTGGTTTTTAAAACCACAGGCCTGGCTGAGCTCACAGGTGGTGTGTATGGATCTAGAAGAGGCCCGTGGACAGAACCCTGGGGCACTCCAAAGTTTAGAGACCTAGAAGATAAAGAGAAACAAAGCAAAGGAACCCAGAAGGAGAGACCAGAGAGGCAGCAGGAGAATCAAGAGAAAGTGCGTCCTAGAATAGGAAGGATTACCTGCCAGGAATGAGGATTGGGTGAAGGTAGTGGAGGTATGAAGAGAGAGAGAAAAGTTGCAAACTATTAGGTCGTTAAGCATGAAATGTCCGATTTCCTTAAGTACTAAGTTTGACAGTTGATATCGCTGACGTTTTCACTTTGACAATTCTTGTTTTATTCTTATTGTGAAGGTACATCCTCAGTCTTTCAAATGCATGATTTCTCTTAAAAAAAAAAAAGTGTGTTAAACCAGTGGTCCCCAATCTTTTTTAGCACCAGGGACCAGTTTCATGGAAGACAATTGCTCCATAGACTGGGGCTGGGGGTGGGGGAAACAGTTTCGGGATGATTCAAGTGCATTACATTTATTGTGCAGTCAAAGCTCTCTGCTAATGATAATCTGCATTTGCAGCTGCTATCCCAGTGCTAGCATCGCCACCTGAGCTCCACCTCAGATCATCGGGCATTAGATTCTCATAAGGAGCGTGCAACCTAGATCCCTCGCATGCGCAGTTCACAGTAGGGTTCACGCTCCTATGAGAATCTGATGCCCTGATGATCTGACAGGAGGCGGAACTCAGGCGGTGACTTGAGCGATGGGGAGCGGCGGCAAATACAGATGCAGCTTCCCTCACTTGCCCACCGCTAGCTCACCTCCTGCTGTGTGGCCTGGTTCCTAACAGGCTACAGAAGGGTACTGGTCCATGGCCTGGGGTTTGAGGACCGCAGTGTTAAAGGACATGGAGGTCTTCGGACTTCTTGTGATGCTTTAAGTAAACCGGAGCCGTGGACACCATGGAATCAGCAGGCAAAGCATCCGCTGTAACTACCTCTGCAGAGAAGTCAAGAGGCCTGTTTGGAAGTGAGCAGGACGAGCAGGGAGATGGGAGGGAGAGGCGTCTGCACAAGCTCTTTTTTCATTACTTTACCACTGTCGCTAATATTTCTAGGTCAGATGGAAATTTAATAAGCTCACTGCGTAAGACTACGTGGTGACAGATTAGAATAGCCTCCAGCGGGGAGAGAGATGGGACTCCTCTTTCTGCCGAGGGCTGTGACCAGGGCCGGGAATGTGAACTTCCTTTCCTGTGTGTATGAAACTCAGGGTTACTGGAAAACACTGCTTTGGAAACCAAGTGTTGGTCATGGGGAGCCCACTGGCAAATGAATACCACCTGTTGTGTTTCTGATTCATCAGGAACCATGTGGAGAATTAATATCCTGCTTATCCAGAAGCGAGGGAGTTATTATGGACGGCAGAGAAGAAAGGCGGCCCAGTTCAGATGTTCCAAGGCTGCTGCTGCTGAACGTGAAACAGTATGAAGCATAACGCCAAGTGCGGGAAAATAAAAGCCCAGCCAAGAATAGCGAACTGCGCTTTCAGTGGATAATGGACAGTGGAGATGGCTGCTGTCCTAAGAGTCTCTTCTCCAAAACAGTCACCTTTTAAGCAATTTGATTTCACCACTAAACTGTTTGTCTAGAAGATAAGTGCTCAATTAAGGCAGAGGGGGAGTAGCATTTGCAGAGATTAATGTTTTAGGCTTTTAGATCCCATGCTGGAGTGGGGAAAAAAAACAAAAAACCAGGAATCTATTTCTTTAACCACCCAGAATGATGCAGCCCGTCCTCCAGCTAATTGCTGCTGGGAGAGTCCGGCTTTTTTGAATTAGCATCCAACCTGGACCACTTTCCTGAAAGCTGATGACTTGCAGGCTGGAAAAGGGCAGGTTTGGAGAACTACAGAAATGGAACCAGAGCATTTTCTTAGAAAGGTAGCACACTTTACCCCAGGGAAATTGGAGGGTAATGTGTCTGTTATACTTCTTGGCTGGCTGGAAATCTTTACTTGGTTTTTAAACCTTAGGTCAGGTTCCCTGGGGCTCTGGTATCTCACCTCTGGAAAGCAAGGTCGGTTTTAATGGTGGAAATTAGTATGAAGGAGAGAGGATGAGCTTCAAGGTGAAGGGAAGTAGCTGTTTAAATAGCCACAGTGTTTACACTGCCTGGTCTACTTCCCAGCGACTGCAGCTTATTCTGGGAGTGTGCTGAAAGCAGTTCCACTGGTGGGGGAGCCTCCAAAGGCAGTGCTGCAGATAAAAAGGGAAGACATTGAATTCTACTTAAACATCAGTTGCACTTTCCGCTCAATTGTTCTGGGTGCAGCTACCCTTGCTCCCCTGCCTAGAGACCCATCATGTGGGGAGCTCTCTAATAACTATTATAGTGGCTTCTGGTGCTCTTCCTCATCCAGCGGGAAGACCAAAAGCAAACAGAACTTTAGTGAGGCTATGTACCACCTATCGGATTTCTGTAGCACCAGAGAGGGGCTAGGAGCATGATGACCACATATTCCCAGAACTGCAGAGGTGCTAAGCAGGCAGGTGATTTATTGCTGTGGAAAGCCGATGAGAGATTACGAAAGCGGCAGGCCACAGGAGATCGGTGGCTAAGTGATTTCCTAATGGCCTGCAAGAGTCCCAGTGCCTTCCTCCTTACCTAATTTAATAGCAGAAGGTGCCTTTTGGACTAGGGAGAGAATCTGAATCATTAACACTAGCTGGATGGTTTTTAAGGTAAGAGGAAAGAGGACTGAGGCTAAGGAGAAGTGCAGAAAGTTGGGAAATCCTTTTTTTTTTTTTCACTGAAAGATATATATCAGAGACTTACTTTGTGGTTTCTTGGATCGTGGGACAACTCCTTAGGGAATATAAAGTTTTAGACTCTCACACTCCACCGTGTGTGTGTGTGTGTGTGTGTGTGTGTGTGTTGTGTTGATTTCTAGGATTATTTGACATATATACATATATAAAAATATATATATTAATATATCACCTGGTCTATAGAAAATAGATCTCAAAATATTCTTTTTGATTGTTTGTGCTTTATTTTCAGCATCAATACAATAGTTAGAATAATTCATGGAATAATACTTTGAATGGCTATTCTGCAGAAAGAAAAGGAAATATAAAAAAGTATCTTTAATGACTTCCAAATTCTAAGACAGTTTCCCTCACACTTTCAATTGGAAATGTGCTTCCAACAGCCCAGTACTCTCCTTCCAGAACAGATCCAGAAAGAAGAGGCAATGATGGTTCTTAGCTAATAGCAAAGGACTAACTTGGTTCTCAGTTGGGTAGGGTGATTTTGAAGAAAGTAACTAGCCATACCTTATTTTATCTATTTCATATGAATACAGCTAACAATGGTTTGTGTCAAGCATTTGTTCTCAAAATGTGCACCTGTATGAAATACAGTTGATTCTTGCTATTCACATGTTATGTTTTTAAAAGTTGCTGTAAACACTGAATTAGCAAATACTAAATCATTGTTCCTAGGGGAAATACAAGGTTAAGTTCCTTTGAGCCTCTGTTCACATTTTCATCAATTGATCAATACATAATTTTGCTTTATGTGTGTTTCTGTTTAAAGGCACCTTATTTTTTATGTATTGTTAACTCATTAACATTAATCTTATAGCCAACAGTGCTATAACTCATGTTTCATCTAACACATATATTATCTGATGAAGCTTATTTAACACATGTATTTTCTCCATAAGGTACATCACAGCCTTCTTGCACCCAGGGACACTAGACAGCACTATGCTTGGGGGCCACCTTAAAGAAAGAAATCTTCAACAGAAAGCACAAAAATGCCAAGAAAAGAAGAAGAAGAAAGAGTGGCACTGCATTGGTTGTGAAAGGACACTTGCTTGCAGTATGAGAGCTAAAACCAGAAGGTGGAGCATCACCCTGTTCAGCCGTAGCTGGCACCAAGAGCATTGAGAGATTCAGATTTTTCACCACTGTGTGCATGTCTACAAATGACTAGAAAAGAGCTATGGGTATTGATTTTGGGGATATTTTAGCAAGCATGCGAATTAGCAAATATGAAAACAATGAATAATGAAGATCAACTGTACCGTATTTCTGTGCTACCCTGAATTTATTTGGACATGTGATGGTTTTACTACAACTATGGCTCAGTTATGCATGTGACCCACACTTGGTTTAGCTCCATTTGGATTTTGAACTATGAGGTTACTTTATATTACTTTGTTATTTTATTTCTTTGCATCCAACTTACAAAAATGTTAAGAATTGCCTGTAGTTTACTGGTAGTGGTCAGGGTAAATTTCCTTTGGGGCATCTAACTGGATTTCTGTGGATAGTACAAATCAGCTACAGCACAAAACAATAGGAATTCAAAAAACCATGATCTCAAAAGGTACTTTTGTTTAAAACTATAAATTCTTAAATACTGTTTCTTTTCTGTGGGTTGAAACTAAATTCAGAATCCAAGATTAATGAAAGGATACAAGGACTAAAGGATTATTTGACATATACAGATCTTTTCTATTTTCCACTGATTGTTACTCAAAATTAGAAATATGTGATTTTACTGAATGGAAACATTGTTTTCCTTATGAGACTTACAGAGATTTTGTAAATATGGTGACTCATACACTTTCGTATTATGAGGGCAAAATTTTTGCTGAAGTAAAGTATGTAAGAAAATTAATCAATTTGTCTACTGTGGCCACATTTTTTCCCTCAGATCACTTGTTCCTACAGCTGACAGGTGTGAAGCCATGTGATGCTACCTTCCCTGGCCAGAGTTGATTGGACCAGGAGTGGACACCTGACCCAACTTGGGCTAAGAATAATTGTTACTGTAGAATCATCACAAATGGACAAATAGTTTAGTGGAATAGAGTATCCAGAAATAGATCCAGGAATATATATAAATTTGATATATGACAAAGGACATATGTTAATTCTGTGGGGAAAAGATAGTTTCTTACTGGTGATGACATAACTGGCTCTCCATCAAAAAAAAAAAAAAAACTAGACCCCTATTTCACACAATCTACAAAAATATTCATATAGATTTCATATTTTAATGTAAAAATAAAATGTATAAAAATATTTATAGGTTTTCTTCAAATATTTGAAGAAAACCTATAAATATTTTTATAACCTTGGCTGGGGAAGAACTTCTTATACATACTAAGAAACTCAAAAACCATAAAGTAAAATATGTATTTGAATATAATATTCTCCTTATTATTGCAAAATAAATCCTAAAACAGGTCAGACAGTGAACAATGGACTAGAAAATGTACTTTAAGCACGTTGCATGTAACAGAGTTGATCCCACCATCGTACTTGAATGCTTGCCAGGATTCGGGCCCTATCTAGGATGCCGTGTTCTCCTGCTTCCTTTCTTACCTCATTAACTGCTGCTTTGCAGCCTAGTTCATTCCTCTTCTCTTCCTCTAAATGTTGGAGTGCCCCAGAGCTCACTTCTCAGCAAACATCATATTTCTGGGTGCTTGACTGGTGATTCCATGGGGTCCTGTGGCAAATGTCACCTACACTCTGATGCCTGGTTTAACCCACGTGCCTTCACTGCTCCCCTGAGAGTCAAACTCTTCTCCCCAACTACCAAGAAGCCTCTCCCCGTGGCTGCCTAACAGGCATTTCAATTTCAGCATGTCCAAGAGAGGATTCTGGATGTTCCCCCTCAAGACTGTCCCCTACCTCCATTCTCCCGCCACACTAGTGCCACTCATTTTGGTACATAGCCAAACTTTTGTTCAGGCCAAGAACCCTGAGAATCACCGTTGATTCCTGCTGAAACCTCACATCCTACATCCAATCACCAGAAAAGCTGCTTTGCCCTATTTTCAAAATATTTCCCTAGACACCCACTTGTGGTCGTTCCTTACGCTGCTACCCTCATCCAACTGCGGTAATCTTGCTCCTAGATTCCTACGCTGCCCGTCTAACCCCCAACCCACTTTTGACTTCTTCCATTATATTCTCCACCTACACCCGTATAATAAAACAAAGCTGAACATTAGTCAATCCATGCCTCTAGTTGAAAGCCCCCAATGTAATTCCGTCTCACGTGGCCTAGAAGGCCCCCCCTGTGACCTGGCTCCCCTCGAGCTCCCAGTTGCATCCTCTGTCAAGCCTGCTTTAAACACCCTGCGTCAGCCACACCGACTTACTTGCTGTTCTCCCACCACATCAAGCTTATTTCTTAGCATTGGCTCTTCCCTTTGCCTGGAATACACCGTCCTCAGACTTCACCGTGACTTTCTCCTTCATGTCATTTGGAAATTTTTTCGAGTGTTTTCTCCAGGGCCTGCTTGGTCACCATATTTGAACTGCCCCCGCCCCACTCCCAATCCCTGTAATTTTCTGTCTACCCTTATGCTTCCTCATAGCACTTGACACCACCTGAAATTATACTACTTTAGTTTCCTCACCTCTTGTCTCTTCCACTAGAATGTAAACTTTGGGAGAACTATTCTATTCTTTGTTTATCGCTCACCCTCCACCTTCAAAAGTGCCTGGTAAGCAGTAAGCGCTCAATGACTATTAGTCACATGAATAAATGACTATGACACAATGGGTTATTGTGCTAAATATACAGTGCCTACAAAATATCCAACAATCCAAGGAATAAATGGATGTGACCAGGGCATTGATAAAGAAGGAAATGTGATGGGCCCTACAAATATATTTTAAAAGGTCAACATCATTAGTAGTCACAAAAATGTATATTAAAATACCCAGATGACCTTTCCACTCATAAGATTGATACCAATTAAAAATTACTTATAATATTCACTGCTGAAGGAGATGTGAGGAAATGGTCATTATTTTACACTGCTGGATAAAGTTTAAATTGCTGCTAAAATAACCTGGTAATAAATATTAATGTGAAAAGTACACACTCTAAGAAATATTTGAGAGGGAATCTATAATCTAGAATTAAAATCACATAGAAAAAATGTATTGCAAAATTGTAGTATTCAAAAATGGAAATTCATTTTTTAATTTTTTTCATTGACAATAATTGTACATATTCACAGGGTGTATAGTGATGTCTCAATACATATAATGTGTAGTGATCAGATCAGGGCAATTAGCATATCCACCATCTTAAACATTTATGATTTCTTTGTGTTGGGAATGTTTAATATCCTCCTTCTAGCTATTTGAAACTATATAATACGTTATTTTTAACAATAGTTACCCTACAGTGGTTATAGAACACTAGAACTTATTCCTCCTATCTAGTTGTACTTTCGTATCCTTCAATAAATCTCTATCTCTCCCTTCCCTCTATCCTATCCATTCTGTAGTATCCTCTGTTCTACTTTTTAGTTTTGTGACATCAACTTTTTTAGCTTCCACATATGAGTGAGAACATGTGGTGCTTAACTTTCTGTTCCTGGCTACACTTCACTGAACATAAATAATAATGTCCTCCAGTTTCAAAAATGGGAATTCTAATGTCCCTCACTAGTGGAAAGATTGAATGCTTAATGATGTGTCCACACAATAGAATACTATGCAGCTACTGAAAAGAATAAAGTAAATCTATGCACACTAACTTAAAGGGCTGTCTAACATACCTTAGTATTGAAAACTGGAAGTTAAAAAGTAACGTGTATAGTAATCACTTTTTAATAAAAACAAGTAAACAATAAAAGCCTGTATGTGTGTATTTGTGTTCATAGAAGCATGCAGAAGAGGGTTGCAATACAGTAACACTGGGCTGTTAGCATTATCTCAGGGCAATAAAAAGTGGAATGAGAGAGGGGTGTCAACTTTTTCTTTATGTGTCATGTATTTTTTTCACATAAAACATAAGCATGTTTTACTAATGTGTTTAAAATAAAAATGTATATTTTATAAAATTTAATTTAAATTATTTATTTATAAAAGAATAAAAGTGACAATGAACTTAATAAACCACTGGCTTTCTTTAGCTATGCATAAGAATACATACAGAAATTAACCTAAGGAAGAGTTTTACATTTTAAAAATTAAATCAGAATTAGAATAAAATAACACTAATAGATTTGAAAATCTTGATAGAAGTTCAGATTTATATAATATATAAATTTTCAAAATAACTTAAAGAAAATAGAAAATTTGTAAAAAATAACTATTAAAAACTAAAATATTATCAAAGAATTACTTCTGTAAAGTCTAAGCCCTGATGATTTCAGCAGTAAATGCTTTTAAACTGATGATTTAAATACAATAAAAACAGGCCCAGGAAGGAAAAGTCTATAAAGTTTCTTTATTCATTCCACTGATATGGAAATATCTGTATGTGTGTGTCAAATACACACACATACACACACACACACACACACACACGCTGTGAAAAAGAATACATCTATCACCTTGCTGGGAAAAAAGTGTGAAACTACAGAACCAGAACCTTTGAGCAATGTTTGGAAGAAAAAGCAAACTGGATCAGAAGAAATCTGAGAAAGAAACCAGAGAAAGAAAAATACTAGACCCAGAAAAGAAATGTGCAGACTGAAACTGCACTTTTCCCCACTGGAGCCCTGAGGCCACATAAGCTTGCAAGCGCTCAGCAATTAATTCATTAAGAAGAACTTGACCTTGAGTTCCAACTTGAAAAGTATAACCATTTTCCTCTTGTATGACTTGAATACTACACATTAATAAATAATAATTCAAATATTTTTTAAATTATAGAACTATAAGGAAAAAAAATTGGTGAAGCCGTCAGTACAGTAGAAAACTCCAAGTCTACAGCAACTGATAGACCAGACAGACACAAAAATCAGAGAAGATGCAATACAGTATTTAAACAATACAAATAATAAGTGCAATCTAATGGCTATTACTAAAATATTCAACCTATGTATCTCCGTCAGTCAGGAGTTAACCAAGGAAAGAGAAACCACTTTAATTATTTAAAACAGGGTTGGGGGCAACAGAGTGCAAGCAATTGGTTCCACGTGTGAGGGAGGCGTTGCGATGACAGATGGGTATTGCTGAGCCAAGGGATTAGCAGCAGCAGGATGCCACCACGGCCTCAAAGCTGGGATCAGTAATAATAGACGGCTTTTCAAGGAATTTTACCATAAATTAGTTGGAGAGGGATTTGGGGTCAGGGTTCTGTTTTGCTTTCTGAAGAGATCTCCGTCCTTGCTCCTGGAGGAAGAAGTTTGGAGCCTCCCCTTCACTGCTGCGCATGGAAGTTTGAGGTCCCATGAGAGAGCAGCCTAATAAAGAACATATGGAGGTCCGGGTCAGCCTCTTCACTGTCTAAAAAAATACCTAAATATATTATACAAGAATAATCCTCTGAAACAAGTCTGCAGATTGAGGCAGGAGCATACTGTGTTCCAAAAGATCTGGAATGTAGGAAGCTTAACACAGAGAAATATTCTGGTTGAGTGGTTGCACTTCAGAGATAAAAAAGGATTTCTTCAGGCACCCAAGCGGCCATATCAAATAACCTAAGGAGGGAAAGACGTTAGGCTGGCCTCCAACTCCTCTACGGTGATGTCAACTACTAGAAGACATTTGTTACTATGTTCTGAAGGAGAGAGTGACTGAGAATTTTCATGTCCAAACACATAGCTTTCAGTCAAAACCAGCTACACAATTAGTGGGCCCCAAAGCAAAATGACAAGGGGTCCCTGGTAAAAATAATTAAGAATTTCAAGATGGTGGGGCACCAGAACTTCAGCCCACGCACAGGGTCCGTCTCAGTGGGAGACTCTGCCTTACTGCACAGGTTGCGCACTCATGAAGCTGACCCTCCTTTCCAGGAGAAAGGAACATTTGGGCCTGCCCACAAAATGCAGTATGAGCCCTCTCTAGCAAGGGACTTGATGACAAAAATCCAGAGATAAAGTAAAATAAAGAACTTAGAAATGAAGACCTCATACCTGTGGTGAGTGTTGAATTAATCTATATGTAAGACAAATACTAAACAACTTGGGGAATTATGGTTATAGAATATAAATACTTGAAAGTAGGAAGAAGAATGAAATTGCTAATGCATTCATCTAGCCCTGCAGGTAGCTGATATTGTCTAAAATTGTATTTCATATTTAGTGAGATGTGATGACTCCACACTCTGAATGTTTTGTTCAGTATCTTCCCTTAATTTTAGAGGAATCTTTTTGTTCATATCACATGGGTGATATGCTGACGTCATAACAAGATTTGAGAGAGGCACATCTCACACAAGTGTGAAAACCCAATCATCACGTGTGGATAGATTACATTTAATACTTTTTAATTAAAAAGTATAATATAATCTTTATGAAAGTCCACATGTTAAATGATCATTCACAGATGAGAGCATTTGAGTGTTTTACTTTCATCTTTGCCATCTTTGCCTTTTCTGTATTAATTGAATTCTTTATTAAGTGTCATGTGTAATTTTTATAAAAGCTAAGCTTATTCTTATTTAATTTAAAGAATTTAGTCAAATATTATTTCACCAAAAGGTGCCAGTCCGGAGGGTTTTATTGGAGAGGTCCATAAACACTTCAAAGAGATGAGTTTCTGTATTTAATTTGTTTGAAAGAACAGAGAGCTAGAAAATTTCCAACTTGTTCTACAATGTATCACTGATACTAAAAATAACAGTTTATTACCAAAAAATGAATATACCAAACTCTTTGACTATAGATGTAACAATGGTAAGTGAAATATTCCCAGCTGTCCAGACCCTTTCTTTTCCAGCCATGCGTGTTGGGGAGTGTGTGTAACCAACATAGCTATGTCACTTGAGAAGTTAGACATCAAGAGCCTAGCCTACTTTTGCATGGAAGTGATGGAGATGTTCTCTTCCGCCACCCCTGACACCCTGAGAACCTCTGCTGGACTGAGGGAAGGGGAAGGCCACAGACACCAAAGTGGTGCCAGAGATGTGCAGGAACTAGAGATGACTGCTTGGGTTCACACTGTGGCGTCAGCCATCACAACACTTCTTTAGAGAGGGGGTGCCGCCCTGGGCTGCTGAAGTCACACAGGTGGGTAGTAGAGGCGGTCCATCCAGAGTCCAGGCAATGAGAAGCACATTGCCTGTAGACAGTTTTAGCAACAATAATAAAAACAGCTAAACATTAATCTGCTTTATATTATCACCATGTGTCTGCAGTTCTAAAAGAACGTCAGTGATAAAATGCTCCTCTGTGAAAAAAAATCAGTTCCTTCTGAGTTTACATTTTTAACAAGATTTCCAAAATCACATTTATTTACTTATTTATTTATTTTTAATTGACAAGTGACAAGTTGTGTATATTTATGGTGTACAATGTGGTGTTTTGATACATATGCATACATTATGGAATGATTGAATCAAGCTAGTGAACATATCCATCACCTCATATACTTTTCATTTTTGTAATGAGAACATTTCAATTCTACTCTCATTGCAATTTTCAATTATGCTATACATTATCACTAATTATACTCACCATGCTGTATAATAGATCTCCAGAACTCATTTCTCCTGTCTAACTAAACTCTTATGGCTTGGCCAGCATCTCCTCCTCCCTCCAGCCCTTGATAACCACCATTTTATTATCAATCCTTTAATGACCACTGCACTTTACATGGAATTTAAACAAGAGAGCTCTCAGTTATACAGCCAGCCCTCCACATGTGCAGAATTAGCTATATAGGATCTTTTCAAGAGTGATTTTTTAATGGTTTGAAAAAGTTTGACTTTGCTTCAGGAGCAGTTTGTGTCACCAGCCTTAATGGTATTACCCATTCTTGTGTTTCAGCAGTAAATTAGAAATAAGCAGTGATAGTACAATGATTAAAAAGACAAAGAAACAGAATATATCTGATTCTAATTCTTTCAATCCATGAGATCTCTTGGACTTTGTTTTTTGTTTTTTTTTTTTTGTTTTTGTTTTTTTTTTTTTGAGACAGAGTCTTGCTTTGTTGCCTGGGCTAGAGTGAGTGCCATGGCGTCAGCCTAGCTCACAGCAACCTCAAACTCCTGGGCTTAAGTGATCCTCCTGCCTCAGCCTCCCAAGTAGCTGGGACTACAGGCATGTGCCACCATGCCTGGCTAATTTTTCTATATATATTTTAGTTGGCCAGATAATTTCTTTCTATTTTTAGTAGAGACGGGGTCTCACTCTTGCTCAGGCTGGTCTCGAACTCCTGACCTCGAGCGATCCACCCGCCTCGTCCTCCCAGAGCTAGGATTACAGGCGTGAACCACCGCGCCCGGCCTGGATTTTGTTTTTAATTATTGAATTACTCCCATTGGACTGTTTATTTGGATTTAAAACTGCGTAAAACAGAGAGGCCTCACTAAAGGGGTAATAATTTTGTTTGGTAAATGAATGTTTTAATTCATGTGTGAAATGTATTTTCTGATTATTGCTAGAGATAATTTCATAGTACAGAGATGGGGTGGTAAAAAAAAAAAAAAAAAAGTCTCCATCCCAGGTGGAGATGCATCCCTGATGCTGAGACTCCGGTTCTGGTGGGGGTATGAGGGCGTAATTTTAGGGACAGCAGCCAGTGTGGGGCACGCAAGTCTTCCAGGCATTGGGCACACCTCCTGTTCTTATCTCAGGTGACAGAAGTCAGTACTGACCCCCGATCTATCACCAAAGGGCGATCCAAGGGGAGAAAGAATGGACCTCTCTTGACTAGTTGGATGAAGGCGAGCATTCATGTTAATCCGGAAGGTAGGTGGAGATTTCTGCTTCTGGCACAATAAGATAACTGGAAGGGAACTTACCTTCTCACCGTAAACAAATAGAGCCAGATGAAATAAACGAGGCAATTGTGTCCGGGTACCAGGCAACAGGCCACGCGGAACTGCGATCTCTGAGATAAGGGGAAGAAATGAGATGAGCCACACTTTCTTCTCAGAGAGACTTTCTGAATAACATTGCAGAAGGGGACCTAGAGAAGAGAACGGTGGTCTCCCTGAGATGAGGCGACAGAGATTAGGGTGGGAAAGGTGAAGCGTCTGCAATTGTGGGGCAGAGTAACAGAGAGGAAAGAGCTGCCTGGAATAAGAGCTCCAGAAATACGTGCAGGGTTCCCTTTGAGGCTGACTATTACGTTTTGCATATGTAGGAGACTATGAATCGGCCAAAGGACTGCCAGGGAGTTTTAAGATGAACAAGTCTCAAAGTTCACAGATGAGGGAACTTCAAGTTCCAACCACCCATCGTGGAAAGCTTTTGCTGCACACCCAGGGCACTCAATAAAGACACAGGGGGTCTGGCTTTGCTGGTGGAACTATGCTAGTCATAGAGTAAAGGCTATTTGAAACCTACTGAGTGAAACTTAAAAATAAGCCCCCAAATCATCAACTGGTCCACAGGTACCTTTTAAAACAAAATCCAACATTCTTCACAGGAAGTTAACAGAACTTAGAACTCAACATTATAAAACACACTAAGTCCAACATCCAATACAAAATACTTCCTAATTAAAAGCCTTCCCAGAGAAAAATATCAGGCCCAGATGACTTCACTGTTCAATTCTCTCAAATCATTTTAAAAAAGAATTTATACCAATCCTTTATAAACTCTTCAGCAATAAAACCCAAACTTTATAAAAAAAGGAAACTGCAGACCAATATTCTTCATGAAAATAGACTCAAAATATTTAAACAAATATTAGAAAATCAAATCCACCAATATATTATATTGGCAGGATGTATGTATATATTACATATCACATATACATGTTTGTATATAGATATGTATATATACATGTACTCACCCCAGGGTTTATATCTTAAATCTTTATATATTAATTGAACTGTACCCTTAAGATTCATAATAGGCTCACTTGTGTTTATACTCATTTATAATTATTAAAATATAAATAGAACAAAATTAATTGAAAAAATATTTGCAAATTTGATATTAGATAAAGGATTTGTATCAAGAATGTATAAAGAACTCATATAACTCAATATTAAAAAGACAAATAACCCAATTAAAGAATGGGTAGAAGATCTGAATAGCTATTTCTCCAAAGTAAATATACAAATGGCTAACAAGCACATGAGAAGATGCTCAACATTATTAGTCATTGAGGAAATACAAAATCAAAACCACATCGAGATATTACTTAATATTTACTATGCTGGATGTGACAAAAAATTCAGATAATAAATGTTGATAAAGATGTGGAGAAATTAGAAATGTTATACACTGCTTATGAGAATGTAAAATGGTGTAGACACTTTGTAAAACAGTCTGACAGTTCCCCAAAAGTTTAAATATAGAGTTATCATTTGACTCAGCAATTCCATTCCTAGATATATACCCAAGAGAAATGAAAACATATGTTCACACAAAATCTTGTACATGAATGTTCACAGTAGCATTATTCATAATATCCAAGAAGTTAGAAACAACCAAAATGTTCAACTAATGAATAGATGGACAAAATGTGGTATACCCATCCAATGGATTATTGTTTGACCGTAAAAAGGACTGAAGTACCTATACATGCTACAATATGAATGAATCTTGAAAACATTATGCTAAGTAACAGTTGTCAGTCACAAAAGACTATATATTGTATGATTCCATGTATATGAAATGTCTAGAATAGGCAACTCTATAGAGACAAAAAGATCAGTGGTTGCCAAGGGTTGGGAGGATGAGAAGGTTGAAGGTTGTAGGTTTTTGGGGTGGTGATAAAAATGTTCTAAAATTGATTATGGTGATAGTTGCATATGTGAATATACTAAAAATATACTATGTGAATATACTAAAAACTCATTCACATTAATAAAGAAATCCTCAAATCAATGTTCTTTTATGTTCCTGGAGCAAATATGTATGTATATTTTTTTAATAGACTAAAAATATATATTAAATTCATGACAAAGGCTATCTTTGGGGCAGAAAGGAATGGAGAGCAAAAGGGACTTTAATTTTATTCCTAATGCTTTATTATGCTTTCTTTCTAAAAAAAGATTTGAATCAAATGTGTCAAAATGTTAACAGCTTTCAATACTGGGTGGTAGGTTCATAGATATTTGATATGCTATTTGTACTTATCTATGTTTTTAAATTTCTCAAGGAAAACAACACAAGAAGGTGACCGTACTTTTTGTAAATTATGGCTGCATGTTACCCAGATATCTGCTCCAGTTATATTGAGAAACTGGAAGTGTGAAACTCCACCATCTGTTAAAGAAATCTTGACATCCATGGGTAGCACAGAAACATCAAAGACTGACGTTCAGACCACATGACAGAACAAATATACTTGACAACATTTAGATGACTTTATTAAGCAACAAATTCTGGAAACAAAAATCAGATTTCATCATAGAGTCAGAGAGGACCATGTTGATCTTCAAGGTTAAATTATCAGTGATATTGATTAAGTTTTCACATATGAATTTTTATTGATTTTTCTTCTGGGTGGGAATAAAGAGCTCTTTTAGCTGAATAAAACTTGTTAAAAGTGCAAGCTGTTCTGAGGAATCTTTATGTATATTCCAGGCTGTTATTATAGGATTAAAGTGTTAAGTGTGGGGAGGAGTACAACATTTGAAGAATATCAGCTTAAAAGGCCCTCCCTTACTAGAAAGGAATTGTTATTCTGACTTATCTTTCGTGCAGACCAAATTCATTAAAAAGCACGTGCATGACTGTGAGGTTTCTTCCTTGCTGAACTTTCGTGCAGAAGACATGCTGAGGACAAACTATAATGAAAATTTCTGAAAGTAGGTCCTTGCTGTGTAAGCACATTCCTTGGTAAATAATGCCCCAGTCAATAAGTAATTGTGCAATCATGTAGTCATTTTTTAAATTAAAAAAAATTATTGATGTATTTGTCCTTTAATTCCAGACATTGGTTTAAGGTAGAGAAGTCTGTGAATTATAAGTCATGATATTGGTCTGGATAAGCTCATAGATATTATGACTTTTAGATAAAATAGTTTCTGGCTTTACTTATTAATTCAGTTCAACCAACTTTTATTTAGTCTTTACTAAGTACCAGACACTTTGTGAGGCACTGAACATACAAAAATGGAAATTGCATTTCTTATGTTTTAGGTGGTTGTCAAACAGCAAGAAAAACAGATATGTAGACATATTTATAGTTGAGTGAGATGGTAAAAAATAATATAACTATGAACAATTTCAAGCTCCATGAGGGCAGGACCACATTTTCCTTTTTCACAGCTAAATCTCAGAACTTAGCCTAGTGTCTAAAGCATTGAATCTATTGACTGAATATTTAGTTTGTTGTCTTAGTCTGTTTGGGCTGCTATAACAAATTACAGTAAACTGCATGGCTTATAAACAACAGAAGCTTATTTTTTACAGTGCTAGAGGTGGGGAAGTCCAAGATTCGGTGCCTGGAGAGGGCCGGCTCTCTGCTTTAAAGACAGCGCCTCTTTAGTGCAGCCTCACTTGGTGAAAAGGGTGAACAAGCTCCCTCTGCCATCTTTTATAAGAGCACTAATCCCAATCATGAGGGAAGATTCCTCATGACCTAACCACCTCCCAAAGGCCCACCGCTTAGTACCATCACACTGGAGATTGAGTTTCAACATATGAATTCTGGGCAGACACAAACATTCAGACCACAGTCTTTGCTAATGAGCAAAAGTACTTCAGAAGAGAAAGTGATTATGATGGAAGTCTTTTTTTTTTTTGGTCAGACGTTATGAATAATTGGTTAATCAAAAAGTTTAGTTGAAGTGGGTAGTCAAAGAAAAGAATACATACAAACCTTAGGAATTTTTTTAAAATATAAACTTTATAAAATTTTTCTGTCAATCCTTGGCAAAAGAGCCAAACCTCTTTGTGTGTCTCAGCCCACAGATTGGAAATCTGAAGGCTCTTTCTTGTGTAAACCATGTTTATAATGTATCTTCTATGATTTTCGGTTTCAATGTACATATAGAGCAGTGAACCCCAAAAGACTCCTATGAATTGTTGTTTATTATAGTCACCAGACAGTGCTATCGAACACTAGAACTAGAATTTTGAATGTTCCTAACACAAAGAAATGATAAATGTTTTAGGTGATGAATTTGCTAATTACCCTGATTTGATTATCATACATCATATACATCTATTGAAATATCACATCATACCCATAAATATGTACAGTTATTATGTGTCAATATTAAAAGAGTCAGTGGAGCCCCAGAGTTTCCCATCTTTCTAGATTTTTCATTGTTTTTGTAAAAATTTTACATTCAGTTTGCCTATTTTTTGCACATTTTTTCTGTTTTTGAAAACTTAATGTTAGAGTTTTCTCAAAAGAGCATTCAAATTAGCTTTCAGAGAAATATATCTTTTGCCCATGCACATTTTCTTGGTTTGTGTAAGCTTTAAATTGTATGATTACAAAAATCCAAACCACTGGTACAAGTGCTTTAGAGTGACTCTTAAAGAGCACATGTTGACAGGAAAGCCAGCTGTAGTGCTGAAGAGCATTCTAGAAGCCTGCACTGGGTGTGTGTGGTCATTTTACAGAGCAAGAGAGATGATTGGTTAATACAGAGAGTCTGGGAGTGGAGATTGTTAACAAGACCATCTAATATTAGAAGAGTTGATTCGAAGCCAAGTTTAAAAGATGGTTCAGATTTGCTAGGTAGACTAGAATGAAAACTCCCAGATGATGGAATAACTCATACAAAGATAGAAAGGTTTTAAGTAGGATTATGTATAGAAGAAAACTGGCTTATTGTGATGTATCCTTATAAGGGTTCTTTTGAACAAGTAATTGCTTTACCCAAGAGAGTTATAACCAGGATTATCAACCCAGTCATTATTAAGGTATTTAACTGAGATAATCGATACAGTTGTTTGCATGAACCTATTATTGAACATACCCTCTCTCCAGAGTCCTCATTTGATTTTGCATTGAGATGAAAGGAAGGAAAGAGGAAAAAAAGGAGGAAGGGAGGGGGGGAGAATACATAAATTGATTCAAAACAAAAACTTTCTGTAAGAATAATCCTGGCTTACTGGATACCATGCCACTGGTAAGCTTATCTAGGGCTCTTCCATTTCCTTAAATTTAAAAGACAGAATAATGTTAGAAATTATTTTGCTTGTTCATGTATATATTCATCACACACACACACAGATTCAATCTGTTTTTAAAGATATAATTTTATTTTAAAATATGAACATAAGGTCAATCATAAAATCATAATTTCAACATTATTATATTGTAAAAAGTATGAATTATCATTATAGTCCAATAATATACATCTATTTCCAGGAAGAGCCTTTCCTGAGAAAAATGACATTTCATAGAGGGCTCATAAGATTTATAGAATTATTATCACGTTATTAATAAGGTATAAAAGAGTGATGATTTCACTTTTTAAAGTGTTTTTTCTTTGCAAGGTTATAATTTTGTATTTCAAAGGAGGAAAGTACATGAGGTGATTGAAAACATTGTACAGATTGCTAAATTTTTAACATTTTTTCCAGTAAATTGTTCTCTTAAGATGTTTAAATTCTCCTGTCAGAAACCTTTCTAATGTTCCAAAGCACCTAGTTTTTGTAGTGAGTTTTAGCAGGCCTACTTCAGACTGTAGGAAAATATTTGCTAAAAAACCATGGAAACAAACAGCTGAAAGCCAGATCATGGAAACAAATCTTTATTCAACAGTCATTTTTGCTTTTAGAATTCCCTTTTAGCAACTAGAAAGATCTGTTTTAATGCTTTCCTCAATTATTTATAAATAAATATTTTAGTTTAATTTGTATCAAAGTAAAACACGTTCATGCTCTTTAAAGTTAAAATTTTCTATCAGATTTATAAAGAAAAGCAGAGATCCTCTTTCCTGTCCGTTTTTATCCCGTGCTTTAAAATCTTTTAGCTTTTGTCAGGAATTTCCCTGATGTTTTTTTAAAAAGTTTCATAATGCTATCTCTTTGTTTTTAAATTTTAGATATCTATGGATTCTTACTATAATAGATGAGAAGTTAGTTTTCTATAACCTTTGCCCCAAACTACCTATATCACAATTATTTATTAGGCCAATGTTTATGGTTTCTATTATTATGTCTTATAAGTATCAGTCACAAATGAGCCACATTGTGCAATAATTATAATTGTTTGCACACCTTTTGGTTTTCCTATAATTAAAAAGTGCCTCATTTTATTTTATTTTTTGTTTTCTAAATTGACTATGTGTGTGCTATTAATATAATAGATTTTTCTCTAAACTCTCCACAAGAACAGGAAAGCTCCTCTGGCCAAACATCATTTCTTTTCTCTTTGGGGACAGCCCTCTTGGAGTCTTCTCTTTTTCTGCTCCGCATACAGAACTGTTCTTTATCTGCTGACTGGCTCTCATCTGGGGACTTTTCTTTGTTACCATCTTGGTGAATTGCTGTTGTCTCTCCATCTCTGTGTCAAACACTCTGTTACTTGAATCCCATGGTTTCTTTCTCCACACACTCTCTTGCTTTGGTGGAGAATATTCTTTCTCTCCCTGGAGTTTCCTGAGAAAGATGCATGAGAAGTAAAAATTACAAGAACGTGACTATAGAAAAAAAGAATTTTGTTCTAACTTTACTCTTTTTTCCGGGTTAGTTGAGTATGGAATTCTATGATAGAAACCATTTGCTCCAGAAGTTGAAGGCATGACCTCATTACATTCCAGCTTCAGTGTTGTTGTAAAGGGGTCCAATACCGTTATGATTCCCAATGTTTTATGTGTGTCTAATTTTGTTTTTTCTCTCTGTTAACCTTTAGGGTTTTTATTTTAAGAGAATACATTTTGTGTTCTGAAATTTCCAGGGATATGCCTTGGTAAGCTTTCATTTTCTTCATTGTTTTGGGGTACTCAATGACCTTTTTCAATCTGTAGCCCTCTGCCCTTAAGTTCTGAAATTTCTTTTTAATAATTCTACCTTCTATTTTCTCCTTTCCCTCTGCAATTCTTTTTTTTTTTTTTTTTTTTTTTGAGACAGAGTGTTGCTTTTTTGCCCTGGCTAGAGTTAGTGCTGTGGCATCAGCCTAGCTCACAGCAACCTCAAACTCCTGGGTTCAAGCGATCCTACTGCCTCAGCCTCCCGAGTAGCTGGGACTACAGGCATGCACCACCATGCCCGGCTAATTTTTTCTATATATATTTTTAGTTGTCCAGATAATTTATTTCTATTTTTAGTAGAGATGGGGTCTTGCTCAGGCTGGTCTTGAACTCCTGACCTCGAATGATCCACCCGCCTCAGCCTCCCAGAGTGCTAGGATTACAGGTGTGAGCCACCGTGCCCGGCCTCCCTCTGTAATTCTTGATAGTCAGATATTGAATTATCAGTTAGGAATGCATTCAGATCACCCACTCACATAACAAGTGTGGACAGAGGCAATTGGTGACAGGAATTCAGAGGCTCAAAGGTGACCTGGGCTATAAGTTTGAAAGATTCTTAGACTTTCTTTATCTGTATCAACTTTATTGATAAAAGATGATTGCTGGCTTCATGTCTGCTTTCAAGCTGGAAAAAGTGGACAGAAAATGGACCAAGGGCTATGATGGACAATTTTGTCCCCTTTAATCTATTAATAAAAAGCAAAATATTGCATAGACAGTCCCATGTGGCAGACCTCCATAATAGTGCCATTGGGCCTCCACTAGCCCAATCACTGGAGAAAATAGTGAAATTATAACACCATTATGGATTAAAACCAATTGCAATTCCTCCTCTGGAGCTAGGATTGGAATCGGTGTGCATGAGTGGGGCTTGCCAGGGGTAGACTCCACTGCAGTGTGAAGACACAGCTATCTTGTTAGGGGACTCCCAGCAGTACCCATACATCTTTTCTTTGAGGGGTATTTGTTTCATCAGTACTGAAGCATATGGGCCCATTCCAGGAATCTCAAGAGAAAGGTGATGGAAGGAAGAGAAGAATGTGATAAAGCTGGGGAAGAAGCAAGGCAAGATCATGTAGGACCTTGTGCTGGGAGATTACAGAAATCCAAAAATGTGCGGTGCATGATCCCTGTCCCAACTTTACTCTTTGCTTCCAGGTTGGCTGAGTATGGAAGGTTACAAACTATATGGAAGAATCATTATGAATGGAAAAATTCTTGATAAACTATAGTGCTAAAAAGCTGGAGTCCATGCTCTTAACTATATTGTTTATTTTCCTTTAATAGTGCTCAAAGAAAAGGAAATGTTCTCAGACCACATAGTCACCAAAATGGCCACTATTGTCAAAGGCCTACTGGAGGTGATTAAGTATTCTTCTATAATCCATAGCGCTAGAGCCAAATGATGTGCAAGTCTTCAAGCCAATTCCCAGTGCCTAGTACTTGGCCCTAACACTTGAGAGGTTTAATTCCAAGGTTTAAGGGAATTGTTTTATCACAGCTCCCTTTTTATATCCTAAAAGAAATGACTTGTCCTTGACTGTGTACAGGGGTTCTCCATTCCAGATATATCTGAGGAACAACAGAGCTGCTACATCAGCCCTGAAAAGCCTGCCACCAGACTCCTTTTCACATGGGAGAAAAATAAAATAGCTTTTTTAGGTCACAATTACTTTTGTTTTCTATCACACCCTACTTAATCTAATTCTATGTAATACAATATGCAAGTACAGGATCTCCTTAGCTCATGAATACTGAGAGTATTATATTTTAATATATACAAGCCAATTACTTAACCGTTTTTTGAAAATATGAGATTAGAAACAGGGAAAATTTACCTTGGGATCAAATCGTTTGTTTAGTAATACAATTTCAGATTTAAGTAAACATCAAGAGCTTCCATTTCATGATATGATAAAACTTAGTGAGATCTATTCACTGCCTTAATAATTAAAGGATTCACAAATAGATTTTACAAATAAAATAAATAAATATTCTGTATACCAGAATTTAAGCTTTACCAAGGCAAGAATTTCCTCCTGTTTTATTTAATAATGTCTCTCAAGAACCTCTCATATAGTGAGAGCTCAGTAAACATTTGCTGAATAAATGAGTGAGAATTTTTGGTAATGTCAAATTATTGCCAGGTTAAGCAGGAGTCAGGCTTTATGGCTATATTAATATGGATTTGGTTATTAAATATCTACATTTATATAGATGGATACACAATGAACATATATGTATAATATATGATTATGTATAATAAATGATTATTTTTAGTTAACATTTAATATAGATCTCAAAGTTCCATATAATTTTAAGGTGAAATTCATCACAAGGATTTTTTTTTTTTTTTTTTTGGTGGAAAAAAACAATTCAAGCAGAGGCTAGAGGAATAACAATACTTGCTTGGCTCAGTAGTTTGGAGTCTTGTAGGCCCTAATGAGTACCTGGAATTTACATTCTAGGTAATGGGGTGGGGTTGCACTGAAAGCCTAAACTAGGGTAGAAACATGACCAGATTTGCATTTGAGATAGATGAGGCTGACGGTCGTGTTGGGGTGGACTCAAAGGAGGCCAGGGGACCAGTAGAGACCTACTCTGTGGAAGTTACTTTAAGGACAAGAGACAAGCTTAAGAAATATTTGGAAGATAACCCACGAACGAGGTTTAGTGCTTGATTGTAGGGTCAGGGTGAAGGATACGAAGGTGTCAAGGTCCCTGGGCAAGTGCATGCCTTATAGGACATTCACTGAGGCAGGAGATACAGGAAGAGGTTGAGGGTGGGGATATGTGTTGAGTCTGAGATGCCCATGTGACATGCAGTTGGAAATCTCGAGCAGAATGTTAGAGAAACGTAGAGTTTGCTGTAGAGGTTTACCTATAAACACACGGATAAAATTGCCATGTACATGCATGTGCACATACACACACATCTTTATCCATAGCTTCATGCACCTATATATCTATATGTGAAGATGTAGTTTATCTTATATACCTATATATAGGCAAATGTATCTGTAAGAATTATTGATATAATCTTATATGAGAATTGAGTCCATGTTCAAATATTGACTTCATACACATGAAACCAGAAATATCTGATATCCATGTATATAAAACTACAGATATATAGTTATTTTTATTTCATATATATGAACATAGATGTGAAATATATAAGATATGTACATATGTATATTCTAAAAGTCTATAATAGATGTCAATATATGGTTAACTCTGGGAAGCTACAGAAGTAAAAAAAAATGGTTACATCATATCATAAAACTCTTAAATTCAATATTCTACAAAACTCTTAGATTAAACACAAATATAAAAAAATGAGAAATTGATGCAAAATAAGGAAGGAAAGAAGGAAGGAAGACTGTAAAACCGTCTGATACAATGACTCACTTGGATACTACAAGAATCCCCACCAGGTTCATCAGGGCTTCCTCCACAACAGGGCAACGCCAGGATTCTACAATCTGGACCTGGGGTAAAACCAGGAAGCAAATTTTGGTTGCCATATTGTCCAAATTATTTTAAAAAGCAAGTGATTTTCATAAATGTATGCTTTCTCTGATAAGCACATTTTCTGCACTGGATATAGGGTCGAAGTTACCATTAAGTTCTAAGGGAAAATGAGTGGAAATCTCTTACAGGGGTAGAAACAGTTGCCTTGATTTAAAACCTGCATTGTTTTGAGTTTTGTGCTTGTCACCAGCAGGAGACAAAGGAAGATTATGTTGTATCCCCATCTTGTGGCTGTGCTATATAACTTGAGGCATAAAGTACTACAATCCACATTGGAAATATATGTCTTCTACTGTCTTAACCTCTCAGATTTATTATCCAAATTATCCGCTTTCATCGGATCCTTCAACTGACATTCACTACACTACACACACACACACAAATAACCTTAATAATTGTCAATGATGTTTTATCAATGTTTGCTTAACCAGATTGCAATTTTGAAAACAAAATTCAAAAGGCTACCTTAAATAACATCTCTTCTCCACAAAGTTTTTTTTTTACCCATTCACCACCTCTGGCCCAACAAGATATCTCCCTGTTTTGAAAGCTTAGAGTTTAAACAGTTGAGTTTTAGAGCATTTGAACCATTTGCCTTCTCAAAGACTGACCCCCTGACTTACATGACATTTCTCTATGGATAGCCATGCCTGTGACTAAATAAAATGTAAAATTTGAGCTCTTTAAACTCAACTGGTTAAATTCTAAGCTTTTAAAACGGGGAGATATTTTGTTGGGTGAGGGTGGTGAATGGAAAAAAAAAACTTTTTTGGAGAAGAGGTGTTACTTAAGGTAACTTTTGAATTTTGTTTTCAAAATTGCAATGTGGTTAAAGCATACATTTTTAGCCCGCTGAAGATCAAAACATTTACCTACCTCCATGCATATCAGGCAGCCATCAATCCTCCTTTCTCCTGAGCCTCCCTCATCGGTGACCCCCCCCCAGGGTGGTGATGGACACACCGCGGAGGTCAGGCACCATACAGTAGATGAATCATAAAGTCTGTGGTCATGTGTCTGCTGATCAATATATGAAATTAAGATAAATGTAGAATGAACCACGTTACTCTCAGAGAGACATCAGATTTTGAGATGTATATCATTCATGATACCAGAAAATGAACATATATTTTGCTTAGAGTCATTGATGGCACCTCTGAGATCAGCAGGGGGATGACACCTGTTGCTGATGAAACCAGAATGTTAAGACAACGATCATCAGTGAGTGACATGTCTTGGGATACGTATCTGGGGGGTGGCAAAGCAATAACCAACACATTTTATTTAAAAAAGAAAAAAAATTATTATTTTGTCATACAGACCTTAGAAGATAAAGCTTCGAGAAAACTCTTCCCAGATGGTATTAATAGATATGAATCTCTAGGAGGGAAGATGCTGAGATTTTTCATGTTTTCAAAATGAGCCAAGGATCAAAACTATCATGAAATATGAGTCTATAAAATGGGGCACCTCATGCCTATTTCATACTCCCCGATTTAAAATCTTCATTTGAATGACTACATATTAGAAAGTAGGTTGGTAACAGGTCAGAGAGAATATTTGAACCCTTATTCATATTTCCAAACTGGATAAGAAATCACTTAGTGTTTTATAGTTTCCTCTGTGTTATGACTTGTGTTATTATTTTCAGTCTTAAAACTCATTTATCATAATAGTTTCATGAGATAGACTAATACCTCCCTAAAGGCCAAGGCTGTTATAAAAGGTATTTTTAAAAAATTTCCACTTTATTCACCATAAAGGTAATAAATATTTAGTATAAACAAATAAATTTAAACATTGATAAAAAGGAAAGAGAAAGTATTATTCACGTAGCGTGAAGATTAGAGATGGGATAGGGGCATGGCTTGGTGATTAACACAGGATCCTACAGGGCCATTTGTGGTCCCTTGTGTCATCAAAAGCCTGTGTCAAAATATTCTGCAACTGCGGGAATGATTAGGCCTGCCACTAGGGGGCAGGCAAGCCTAATTTTGTGATACGCCTCTGGCAATGGGATTGAGGCTTCAAGGGGATTTTTGCAGACCTGATGAGAAAGTAAAACGAAACAGAAAAAAACAAAAACACTCCCCCACCTGACAGTTTCTTAAAATAGAAAAGAGAGAAATAAAGGGAAACTGGGCCTCTGTAGTTTTGCTCAATTCTATTAAAAACATTGGACAGCTATATATTTTTATGTGTGTGCAAGTGAGCAAAACACACTAGTAACATATTGCTTGTGGCTAGAAATCCCAGTATGAGATGAGAGAGTGGAAGTGCTGCTAAGGGCCTCCCAGAGGCCAAGTGATCAGGACAGTGGAGAGTCAGGGCGGAAAGACATTTCTTCCCTCTCCCACCCACCACTGTGGACAGGCTTCTAAAGACTGGGATTTTCCATGTCTCTATATATCCATAGGTATAATGCTTATTTAAATTACATAAGTAAATATTTTTCCTTATATCGTTAAAAGATAATTTTTTGAGCATCTACTTTTATGTGCCCTCCAAAAAAGACATTGTTTGTTAATAGACTCGACAAGGTTTCTGTCCTTGTGGGGCTTAAAAAGCTAAAAGAGGAGAAACGGATTTTTTAAATTACATATAAACACATATATATTTGTATTTATATGAATACACATAATTAGTATTAGCACTGTGAAGGAAATGAACAAGATGCTGTGGTAAAGAATAATTGGAGGAAAGGGTGGCCAGGGAAGGACACTTGGGGGAGCTTATATTTATTCCCAGCCTGAGGGAAAGGGCACAAACAATGCAAAGGACATGCCAGGCAGGGGCACGACACTGTGCGTGTTTGAGGTCCGTGTCGATAGAGGACTGTCTCAGGGGAGAGTGGCCAAATGAGGTGTATTCAAAGGTCCTATCTTAGGAGGCCTTGTAGTCCAATGTAACTAACAGATGGTGAAACGCCCAGATATTCCCTTTTCCTGCTGCATGGATACCTTTGTAAATGGCAGTCGGCTCCTTTGGGAAAGGACAGGGTGACACTGCTATTGTGGACAGGAAGCATTGTCATGGCCCCTGTTGGAGGGAACACATGCAGGTCCAGAGCCCGCTCTCAGTGGGTCCACAGATTGCACGGTGGTGATTCCCTCTGTCCTCAGATGTATAATTGGAATGGACATAGGCGGGTGGAAGGAAAAAGCATGGGAAAAGTTACACTCTGCCATTGCTAAGAATAAGAGAGCTGGCGTGACTGTGTTAATGCCAGACAAGGTAGTCTCCAAAACAAAGAGTGCTGCGGGAGAAACACTGAAACATGTCCTAACGATAAAACAGTCATTTCATCAGGAAACCATCACAAACAGAAATGCACAAGCCTCAGTAACAGAGCTTCAAAATACATGAAGCAAAAATGGGAAGAACTAAAAGGAGAATAGGCAATATACAATAAAAATTTAACCTTAACATCAATTTCTCAGAAATTGCTAGACTCCTCCCAAAATCAGTATGGATATTGAAAATTTTAACAACATCACCAACCTTGTCTTCACTCACAGTGGCAGAACATTGAATCTTTTCAAGGGAACATAAGTTTTCAATATGTTTCAAAAGAATATAATTTTTACCAAAATAGACCATATGCTGGTCCATCACAAATGTTTCAGTAAGTTTCAAAAGATTTCAGAGTATGTTCTCTGACCACAATGCAACTAAATTAAAATTTAATAATAATAATACATGTAAAAAAGCCCCAAATATTTGAAATCCATTGGTCAAAGAAGAAATCGCAAGAGACATTGGGAAATATTTTAAACTGAAAAATAATAAAAGGACAGCATGTCAAAATTGGGGGAGACAGCTAAAGTGGTGCTAAGTGGGAAACACTTATATTAGAAAAAGAGGTAATTTTAAAATCAGTGATTTAAATGCACCTTACAAAGCTAGAGACAGAAGAGCATATTAAACCTAACGTAAGTATTAGAAGTGAAATAATAAATTTAAGAGCAGAAATCATTAAAAAGGGAAAAAAGATAACAATCAAGAAGATTTAAGGCAAAAAAATTTCTTTAAAAAGATTGCTAAAATTGATAAATAGTACCAATCAAGAGAAAAGAGAGAAAATAAAATTACAAATACCAAGAATGAAAGAGCATATCACTACAGTAATTAAAAGGAAAATAAGGGAATAGTAAGAATAACTTTATGTCAATAAATTTAAAAACTCACATGAAAAATAAAACCTGATTCAAACAAATAGAAAATTTTATTAAGGAGATTGAATTTGCTATGAAAATCCCAGAAAAAAAACTTGAGGTCCAGATAGTTTCACTGGAAAATTCTATCAAACATTTAAAGAAGAACTAACGCCAACCTTACAGAAACTCTTTCAGAAAGTAGAAGAGGAAGAAAGAACACTTCCAACTCATTTTTATGAGGCTAGCATCATCCAGATATCAAAATCTAAAAAAAAAAAAAATACAAGAAAATTACAGATCAATATTACTCAAGAACACACAAGTGAAAATCTTTAACAAAATATTAGCAAACTGAATCAAGCAATCTAGAAGAAGGAATAATACATCCATGATGTCCATCCCAGGAATGAAAGGTTATATCATAATAACCTTTGAAGTTCAATGCTGTTCACCACATTAGCAGAATAAAGGTGAAAAAGGATATGATTCTATTTCCAATAGATGCAGAAAAGGCATTTGACAAACTCCAGCACCCATTTGCGATGAGAACTCCTACAAATGAGGCACAGAAGGACAACCCCATCTCCATTTTAGGCTTCCACTGAGACAGACGGCTGAGAGCATCCATGCCTCCCACAGGCTTCATCTCTTTAACAAGGCCTGATGTGACTGAATGCTCTGACCTTTGGATACCTCTGAGGCAATAGCAAAAGGCTGTCTAGCCACACTCTTGGCTTCCTCTCCAGAGCACACTTTCTGATGGTGAATCTCCTAAGTTTAGCATCTTTTGCAATCTGCATACACTGAGAATTTTTCAAATCATCGAGTGTTGGTTTTATTTTGCTTACTAGTTGTTCCCTTAATTTAGCTCTTTCCTTTTGTGTTTTATTGTAAGCGGGAAGAAGAAACCAGGTCATATCTTGAGCACTTCGCTAGGACATCCCTCAGCTAAGTATACAAGTTCAACTCTTTTAAGTGCTGCTTTTCACATAACTAAAGGACACAATTCCACTAAGCTTTCTGCCACTGTGTAGCAAGAATCTCTTCCTCCAATTTCCAGTAACGCAATCTTTCTTTCCTTCTGAATCCTCACTCACTAGCCGTGCCTTCAAAGGTCTGTTTGTGATGATGCAGGTATTTTCTAAGGCAATGGAGGACTGCGCCTTACTTCCTCTGAACCCTCTCCAGCAGTCTTTAACATCATTGTTCAAGGAAATCTAGGCTTTTTTCTTTTTAACCATGCTCTGCAAAATTCTCCTGTTCTTGCTCATTTCCCAATTCTAAAGGCACCTCTACATTTTTGGTGTTTGTTTTAGCAGCATTCCACTTCCAAGTACCAAAATCTGTATTAGCTTTCTATTGCTTCTGTAATAAATTACCACAAATGTACTAGCCTGAAACAACACAGATTTACCACCACACAATTCTGGAGGTCAGAAGTCTGAGATAAGTTTTACGGGGCTAAAATCAAGGAGTCAAGAAGACTGGCTTCTTCTTGGAGACTCTAGGAGAGAATCTATTTTCTTGCTTTTTTCCAGCTTTTAGACATTGCCTGAATTCCTGGACTCATGGCCCACTCCACCTTGACCTCTGCTGCTGTTACTGTACCTGCTTCTTCCACTCTGACCCCACTGCCTCCCTCCATAAGGATCCTTATGATTTATTGGACCCACCCAACATATCCAGAATAATCTGTCCATCTCTCCATCCTAAATCTTATCTTCAAAGTTTCTCTTTAACACACTCATAGGTTTCCAAGATTAGGACAGGGTCTTTGAGGGGCTATTATTCTATCTACTATAAATGGTTTTTATCAAGAATTATATTTTACCTGCTGTAACTATTTCTATATTGGCTTGCTTTGATTAATTTTCTTATATATTCTTTTATCCATTTATTTTTAACTTTCCTACGTCATTTTGTTTCAAATGTGTCTTTTGCATACAATTTTTTTTAATATTATTATTCTTTTAGAAAATTCCTTTGAAATTTCTTTCTTTGAAGAGATAAATGTCTGTCATATATTTTTCCAGATTTATTAATTTTTTACCGTCATCATATGTAGATGTCCTTTTCTCTTTGGACAAAATTTCTTTACTATAATATTGGTTTTCCTAGGAGATTTTCTTCTCTTATAGGGCTCATGGAAAAGTTCAAAGCAGAGAAAATTATGCTCTGTGAATTTTTTACCCATCTTTTCAAAAAAGCCCAAGTGTTTGACAGTGACCTGGAAATCTGACTCATCTTCCAGACGTCTGACTGTGCTTTTCTTCTGGTATTAGATATATCTTCTTGACTTTAGTTTTGATGTCTTAAATTGAAAAATCCATAAAGATTGTAAAAACCATGTACCTACTGGAACAACGGGCAAAATACTCAAATGAGACAAATCTCTAATAGTGGAAAGCAATATAGCAAGTCATTTATATTAATGATTTGGCACCTATATGTAATATATTATTATAGCATTAGCTATGCTTGGCTGTTAGAATACCAGCCTTGGACAAGAGGATTTCTCTTCTTTAGAAGTTTCTCTTCTCTGTTCCATAGCAGAACCCACATCACCAGTACTGCTATAGCTAGGGGAAGATTCATGTTCAACCCCAGGTTAGATTAGTTTTCATACAGCTTGAACTCTCTGTTTCTTACCTCTGTTATGAATCTCTGAATTCAGTAACACATGTACCTAAACTTCCACCTGGAAAGCAAACAGCTTAATTTCATTGGTATACTAAAACTTTGCTTCTAGGTAGCTTCACCTCTCTTTATGCTATTATCATCACAAATTACATCTTTATACACTGTGTGCCCATCAAAGCAGATATATAATTATTGATAAATAATAAAATAAAATAAAAAGAGTCACAAAAAGTTTTGTCATTTTATTGTCTTTTGTACTTTTGTAAATACATGAGTGTTGACTGGCTAGTTTTATTTCCACTTGAATCAGAATAATAGGTCTGATGGTTCTAAAAGATAAGATAGATGTTTCTTTTAACCTCATTAATGTTTCTGCTTTTTTTCCCATTACATATATGTGATTAGTTCATTGATAAGTGATGAATGCACTATATTACAGGGCCATCCACTGACTGACACTAGGAACATTTACTGAGCAATGGGCACCGCACTCTGTTCTGCAAGTAGTTAAGTTGTAGACTTTGCCATCAGAGAACTTACCTTGGAGGGAGGGAAACTGAAAAGCATCATTGGGCAAGTCCATGAGAATTTTGTAAATGAAAAACGCACAGGTATGTATCACCTGCGGTAGGAACACACCAGACCCAGCCTGAATAATCAAGGAAGGCTTCTGAGTGAGGCCAGCGAAGGAAGACATGAAGAACGATAAAGCTGAAAAGGTCAGCAGAAATTTCAAAAGACACAGCGCGGAAATGGATGTCTAAAAAGGCAAAAGTATAAAAGGTAAAATGCCAGGTGGGAGGTGGTTAGCGCACTGTCCCTGACCGGGGGAGAGCCGGGGTGGGGTGGTGGGAGAGAAGTGAGCGAACTTGGGCACGGAAGAGTGTAGGTGACTGAACATGGTGATTGCGTGGAGCTAGACAGTGGGGGTGGATGAAAAAAGCACGCCTGATAGATGCCTGTCTTGGGCATCTGTCTTTATCAAGAGAAAGAACCCAGAAAGAGCAGCAGGTTGAGAAGTTGAGAGAGCAAGTAGTGATGGCAGAGTGGAGGAGTTAGACTTGAGAGGGCTAACACCGAACCCTCTGGGGGACAGCCAGGCTGAGCTATCCAGGAGGCTGTCATTCAATTGCCCCTTTGTTTGGTTTAAAAGACTCATATTGATCCATTTCTATGTGCCAGACACACTGCCAGGCACTGGGAACACAAATAGTGCAACAAGATAAGCACGGTTCTTTCCCTTATGGAATCTAATGGCAAGGGGAAAAACATTTAAAATTTATTTCAGAAGACAAATATATATTAATAGGATAGTAAAGAACAGTAAGTGAAATGACCGTAATAAGTACTGACAGCTTTTGGGTGCTCATGAGAGGGACTCTGAAGCAAACTGAGTTTTCAGGAAACACTTCCAGGAGGAAGCAATGTCTAAATTTCAACCTAAATAATGTGTAGGAAGCAGGCATACGTGTGGTAGTATAGACAGGGAGCAGGGAAGGTGGCGGGGAAGCTGCGGATGGAGCCAGCTGACGAGTATCTTTCAAACAGGAAAACAGTATATACAAAGGCCTGGAGACACAAATGATTCAACAGATTTTCTTTTAATTGGCAGAAAGCTAATACGACTGGAATATAGATTGTGAGTAAGCAAGAAAGAAGAGATGGCATTTAATGAAGTAATTAGGGGGGCATAGAAGGCATAAAAGGTCTTATAAACCAGACTGAGAACTTGGACTTTATCTTAAATAGGGAAACCACCATCCTACTTTGCCTGGGACTGAGTGGTTTCCCAAGACATGGGATTTTCAATGTTAAACTGGGACAGTCCTAGCAAAGTGAGAACAACTGGTCCCCCTAGAGATTTGGGGGTTTGATGTAGAGGTTTTCATGAATTTTGAGGTTTGTGGATTGGGAAGGCCACTGTGGCTGTGGTGTAGAGAAATCAGTGGACCCATAAGTAGCAATAATAAAGACAAGATATGTTGGTGACCAAACTGGGGTGGGGGGAGGTTCAGTAGAGGTAGAGAAAATGGGGTGGAGTTGTTAAATTTTAAGAAATATTGTAATTTAACACATATGTAACAATTTAGGGAGTAACTAAGTTTGAAGCACGAGAAAGACAAATGAGTGAATGGTGGTGCTGTATCCTAATTCCAGAGAAGGAGAATTAGCTCAGCTTAGTTCAATAAGAGGAAAGGTTCTATTTTCAATATGTTGAGTTTGTAAGGCTGTCAGATAAAATATAGGACATCTGGTTAAATTATAGTATCTGGTTAAATTATAATGAATAAATGTTTAGTTTATGTATGTCCCAAATAGGAATACTTACGCAGCTGTACACACTTACACTAAGCAAGTATTCCTTGTTTATCTGAAATCCAATTTTAAGTGGGTGTTCTGGTCATTATATGAGCTTGGGATGCCTATAGACATCCCAATGGTAATGTTATTTAGGCAGTTGGGATACATGGGTTTGAAACTCAGGAGAAAGATGTAGGCCAGAGCAGGACAATCACAGTGAATTTTTTATTCTGTTAGAGAATGATTCCACAAAGTAAGCATCATCATTTCGTTCCAAACTATTTGTGACCTGGGAATTAGTGTTTTTCACAAGATATAATTTTGAATATTAGTTTAAGTCTAAGCCACCCTTCAGCTGGCTTGTTACTGTCAACCAATCTGCCCACCATATAGCCCACATTCAAATGCAAGGACTGACATCTTTTTGCCAAATGAGCTTCTGACATCACAGGACCAAGTTAAAAAAAAGGTGTATTGACTGACCTTAGAAAAGTTTTCCATAATGAACTCTAAAACAGCATCTTCAAATGTAAGCAGAATATATTTCTTGACTATGCTACGCAACAGAATTTGCTAGAATATACGTAAACATTTTAGAGCAGCAGATATTTTTAAATCCCATATGACAGATACATCTGTAGGCAATATAATTTAACAGATATCCTATTAATCAATTATGAAATCATTCAAATAATTGATGATTTTAGTCCCAATAATAAGGAAAGCAACTATCATGGCAATTTTTCAGGGGCTCACTCTATCTTAAATCCGTATTCAAGAAACAGTAGGATACTTTGGGGAATAAAGGCATACAGAGGCCATAGCCACATTTTGCTGGTTTGCCAGAAGAGCTTTTACATTCCTGCTGTCTTCGGGGTGAGACAGGGCCCAGAGCCCTGTTTGGTTTGCTTCTGTATTCCCAGAGTCCGGCAGAGCTGCTCAGAATGCCTCTGGGGGAGGCTCATTTCCATTGCTCTTGGCCACCTGTCACTACAGGACCTTCAGCCTCTGCAAATTCTCTCCTAATTATCTCTGGGAATTAATGCAGAGTGCCTCACACGTGCTTGTAAACAAGTTTTGCTCACTACCACCCTGTGGCCATGGCTTTCTGTTTTCTAGCCCGGTGGACTTCCCCTGTCGAGCCCCGCAGGCTGCGTGGACTGGGAATGGATCTACGCGGCTCACACAGGAGCTCCTGCCACACCTTCCTCTCCTTGGTCCAGGTGCTGCAGCCTCTGAGGTGTCAGAGGGACCCTGGGTTGCCTGAAATCTGCTGTGCTTCTTGTAGAAGTAAGGAGACGGACTCTCTCCCCTTTTGTGTGATTTTTCATATTCATGCCAAAGTAATGTTGTCTGTACCCAGCGCCTCACAGAGATTTTAGTAAAATAGCTCTTTCTCTCCATCATCTTTACCTTCAGTCCACACTAAACAGTCACGGCTAAGAGGCAACAGTGACACCTGCTGGTAAAAGGAAACACTTTCAGCCACAACTCTTTTTTTTTTTTCCAGAGTTTGTGAAACTCTCCTTAGGTCAAACCTACATCGACCAATAAGAGTACCCCCATGATGAGCTGAAATAAAAAAAAAATTAATTAATTATATTGAGTAATCGAGATTCTATTCTGTGGCAGAAAACACACTTTCAAAGGAATAGTACCTCTTCCTATACCATTTGTATTTGGATCCAATCCACAAATCTTTCAGAGAGCTCTACTCTACAAATTGTAGTGCTCAATTCCAATAGTCTGCATTGGTGACATATCTACACATTGACTAATATCATATTCTTACGTTGCACATATAATTTTATTGTTTTACAAACAATGGCAAGTGATTATGTGATATTTTTAAAACAATCAAAAAGACTATTATGATAGCACTTATTTGTTGAAAGTGCTCTAGCTCCATGTATTCAATCCGAACAGCAACAAGAACGTGGAATATGTGATAATCTTACAGGTTTCTCTCTTGGCAAAGATTGCCTTCTGTTGGATAATTTGCCCTTAAACATTCTATTTCTGGATCAGATTTTGATTAGGAGTTAAAAATATTGAGCCTTGAGTCAAAATAAAAGGAATAGAATTATTAAAAAAAAAAAGGTCTAATCCATGATTGGCCAGAATTATTTTATTTTTAAGGTGTTGCACTGTATAGTCTTACTGCCGAGTATACGTTATTTATTATTTAAGTAACGGATATATGAGATTCTAACTAACATGGGTGAGCTGGACAGAGAATTGTCTACAGCTGTGGTCCCCAATCCCTGGGCCATGGACCAGTACCGGTCTGTGCCTGTTAGGAACCGAGCCGCACAGCAGGAGGTGTGCTGAGGGCAAGTGAGTGAAGCTGCATCTGTATTTACAGCCATTCCCCATCCCTCACATCACTGCCTGAGCTCCACCTCCTGTCAGATCATCAGGGCATTAGATTCTCAGAGGAGCGTGAACCCTACTGTCAACTGCACATGCGAGGGATCTAGGTTGCATGCTCCTTGCGAGAATCTAATGCCTGATGATCTGAGGTGGAGCTGAGGCGGTGATGCTTAGCACTGGGGAGTGGCTGCAAACGTAATAAATGTAATGTGCTTGAATCATCCCAAAACCATCCCCCCTTGCACCCTTGGTCCATGGAAAGATTGTCTTCCATGAGACTGGTCCCTGGTGCCAAAAATATTGGGGACTGCTAGAGGACCCCATATTTCTGGATTTTTAAAAAAATTGAAACTATTAGTTTGCTAGTTGTTTTGCTGTTATGTAGAGCACATTTAAAACTCTAGTTGTAGAATATAATGGCGCAAAACAAACAAATGAACACTAATCCTGTATCACATCCAACCATGGTGGCATCACATATTGGGCATGTGGACTCTAGGATATAATTGGGTTCAAACCTAAACTCTGCCACTTAATAGCTAGAACATTGAACAAGTAACCAGATTTCTCTTTGATTCAGTTTTTTAATCTGTAAAGTGGGAATAAAGATAATAATAATTACCTTATAACGTTGTCAGGGATTAAATGAGCTAATATGTGCAAGTACTTGGTGTGGTCCCTGGCACATAGTAAGTGCTTTATGAGTATTATTATGTAATAAATATTTAAGTATTATTTGATTATTATTATTATGCATTTAAGTGTTATTATTATGTTTAGATACTGTTAAGAAATGTTTCATATTAATCCTGAATGATTATCTGGAGAAGAAGTGGGAGTTAAATAAAATGAAACAACCTTAGATATATCAGATATTTCATCATAGTCAACTTTATAGTAAAATGAATCTGTCAGGCAACTCTAAAATTTTCAAACCTTCTTCAAAATTTAAAATGGAAAATTTTTGCTTTTTTAAAAGTTTTACAAGCTGTTCTATTTTTATTAGCCATTGAATATACTGAAAAATTCAAGAGAAAAAAATAGGAAGTCATTTTTTGCATTAAAATAATGTTTTTAGGATTTCAAATGAATTGTTTTATAGTTTTAAAATAGCCATATTTAAAAAATATTAACAAACATTAAATCCCAAATTAAATATAAGGAGATCCTGAAGACCAGTGTACAATATATGGCATCATTTGAAGCACATTAATCAAAACTTTACCTAATACAAAAAACCACTACAAGTATGTTTCTTGATTAAGTGTACCTTCTCCTCCACATTAAGAGGTTAATAACAACACTAACAACAATAATCATGGCAATAACTGACTAATTTGCCTCTAGTCAGTACAGATTCAGCCTGTACTACTTTGTTGTTTTAAAAGGGAGGTTTATACACCCCTTAGTGCCATATTATGTCAGAGGAACACAGATTTACAAGGAAATGCAGCAGCAACCTGTTGACTTTTGTTTTAAATCAATGGTATGGGGAATTTTTTTTGTATTCTTAAGTTTTTATCAAACATATGTACAAGCCAAATTAGCAGAATTCCACTTCTCCTTGTTATCCATTACAGTAATAATTCACTCAGTTTCAGAATCACATTGAATAATTAAACTCATATAAGAGGACAGAAACATGAAATTTTGTAGTTTAGTGCCTTCATATCTATTTTAGGTCAAAAAGAGGCAATTATCAAAAAATTCTTGCCCCACCAAAAATCTCAACTCACTTTTATGTACTCTAAGGATATACTTGAACAGCTAGCTGGTAAACTAAAATTAGTCCAATTTTTACAATATTTGGTTGAAAACATGGAAATTAAGTATTTAGAGCTTTCTTGGGTTTTTTTTTCTTTAAATATGAAACAATTTCAATTAATTTATAAAGAATTTTATGATAAAATACCAAAGTGAATTAGTTTGTGTTTGATTCTAATTAAACTCATCTTCAATTGGGACAAAGAAAAGGAAGTGGATGTCTACAGATAGGGCTCATCTATGACAGGAAAGCCTACATCAAAACACTCCAACAGTCAGCGTTTCATCAGAAAATCTCTCTCTTGATTTTTCCAGTATATTCAATGACTAGTAAAAATGGAACAATTTGTGAAGTCTTTGAAAAGCAAGAAAAAATATCCCTAGGTGATATACTCAACTGAGTGCAGGCTGCCAGTTTCCTGGCACATGCAGGGCAGCCCTGAAGATGACAAAAGAGAGACAGGACATTCATAGAAGATGCAAATACACCAAATGCAGATTTAAAAGAGAGAAATAACTAAAAATATAGCAGAGATTCTAAGAGTTTATATATAAAAGTGTGTGTTACACAACCAAATCACCATAAACTTGAAAACCTAAGTGAAAAAAATAAATTTCTAATAAAAATCATTTTTAAAAATTGAAATAGAAAACACAAAAAGATCAAAAACCATTTAAAAAACTGACATTGTAAGAACAAAAAACCCCAGGCCCAAAATGTTGTATGGGTGTATCCCATCAAGATTTTAAGGAACAGATAACACTGTCTTCTACAAACAGAAGTCAAGTATTCTTTTCACCGTGCCATGTAGCCATCTTTGGACCTCTACATGAAATAACAAACAATATAAATTATAACTTGTATTGAAGGATTACCCTAATTTGCCCTACAGCTGGTCTCAGAGTCCGACTGATGCATCCAGATCTAAGAGTCTAACATCAGCCTAGGCTTGTGTTTCCTTTACTAAAACCTGGTCCGGTTAAAGGGCTGAGTCCTTGGCCATGCTCTGGACTAGCTCCTGACCCAGCTACAACCAATAGATGAGACGACAACATTTTGCACCCCCTAGGTTTTATTCACAAACAGTTATTGATCTGCAGATAGACATGCCAAGAAGTTTCTTAGCAAGAGTGTTTTATGGAATCCTAATTATTTCAATAAACTTATGTACAGTAGCAGCTCAGCCTAACTTTCAAACAGTATGGCAGCTGGACTCATTTGCCAACATTGGGACTATGGGCTGAGTTCTTGCTAGTTCACAGGTGGATCAATGCAGACAATTTTCAAGTGGCCTTTAGTATGAAACACATCAGTTAAACCTACATACAGCTGTGACCCACAAAATGTATGTCCCAAAATGTCTGAATCAGGCAATGCTCTTTTTATAAAATTTTCCTTGGGCCTAATTCATCCAGGTATATGAGATAATACTGTGTAGTTACTATCTATTAAGAAGCTTCTGAAGCTATAAACATTTAGTCATCCATTCCAAAATCTTGTACATGGCCAGCTATCGATGAGACAGAGTTCAAGATACTAGGGAAAAATGGATGAACAGCAGGACTTTCTGTTCTGGAATTTATATTCTAATGAAAGAAGACAAATATACATGTAACAAATAACACAATTTCAGACAATACATAAAATGAAGGAAAGAAACAAGGAGATGAGAAAGTGATTTACTGGAGGTTGGTAGGAAAGTTGCACAGAGTGCTGTGGGAGGACTTCTGGGAAGAGGTGACATTTGGAAGAACACTGAATGTTGAGTAGGTGCCAGTTATGGATAAGTAGACAAAGCAATCCACAAGCCTGAAGGCCCTAAGTTTGAAGTGAGCTTTCTGTATTCTAGAAACAACAACAGGCTGGTATGCCTGGAGGTAGTGAATGAGGAAAAGAGGAACAGGAAAGATTCCAGAGAACTAGGTGGTGATGCAATGGCATAAGGCTCTGTGGTCCAAAGTAAAGAGCACTGGGAAAGAGTGAGATCCTACTATGTGCTTTAATGCCAATGTGTTTTAAGAACAATTTATTATTACTTACAAGGAAGAAATACTTCTTATATTTGTTCTCGGTTTTAAGAGAATCTGCATAGTCCTTTTACCTGGCTTGGTTTCATTAAAGATAGCTGAGGGAGGTCAGAGTGAAATACTTATCACAAGATTGGTGGGTAAAAATCTCTTCCAACAAACTTAGTTAACAATTTCAGGTGAACAAACAAACATGGTTTTCTACAACAAAACAATCTTACCTGTGTGATTCCCTCTGGGAGATATCGTTAGTCTTAAGAACACATGTCAATAGTCCCTGGAACTTTTAAGAATCCCTTGAAGATTGCTAAGAAGATCAAAGTCCTTTCCTTGTAAGCAAAAAGATGGAAAATCACCCAGGGAGGACAAAGGAATAAGCAAAGATTTTACTTAAATGTGTGAGTAACTAGCATGCATATATTACTTATGTTTTTCTTTTATTTATCTAACAACAAGTAATGCTAGTTGAGCTGACATGGTCTCAAGCCCCATGACAGCAGTCTTCCATTCTTTCGAGATTTCTTTTTAAACCCAGAAAGGAGGCTTGTAGCTTTTAACTTCTAACTGTGTTTTTTTAATTAATAAATATAGGCATTATAATTTACTTTTTCTACAGAAGTTTGATTTTATTCTGAGATTAGCAGAAAGCCATTGGAGGTTTCTGAAAAAGGAGAACAATAGGATGTGTTTTACATCATTTTTAATATGTATATTTTAAAAAGAACACTATACTGCAGTCTGGAAAATGGATATTAGCAGTCTAAGAGTGAAAGCAGAAAGACCTAATAAGAGGCTTTGACAGTCACTAGGTGTCAGATGGTGGTGACTCTGACTGGGAAGATGGGCGGGTGAGTGGTCATAGGTGATCAGATTTGGGAAGTATTTTGGAATTGGAGCCAACAGGACTTACTGATGGATTGGAGGGGGACCTGGGAGAAGTGGCTCAAACAGTGGAATCAAGAATGACTTCTAGGTTTGGGGCTGGAGCAACTGGAAGGATGGTGGTACAGTTATATGAGACACAGAAGATTTTGCTGAGCAGATTTTGGGGAGCAGAATCAAAAATTCTGCTAGGTATCTAAGATTTAAAGTGGTCAATGAGACATCAAGATGGAGATGATTAATAGGTAGTTCATTATATGTGTTTGGTAATCAAGGGAGATTTCTGGGCAGATTACTTCATGGTATTGAGTGAGATTTTCTAGGGAGAAATTGTGGATAAAGAAGAAAAGAAGAGTAAAGACTGGGCTCCAAGCCCTTTCAGCATGACAAAACAGAATGGCAAAAGGATCCAACAAGGTTGCAGAAGAAAAGAAGCCAGTGAGGGTGAAGGAATGCCCAGAAAGCTTAATGAAAGACAAAGCCCCCAAAAGACAAATGAGCAAGCTATAAAAATTGTGTGAGCTTGAGGGATGGCCTGGGCGTGGGAGTCTGTGTGTAGTAATCAGGACAGGAGTTGACACGCTGCTGAACAAATGGTCCAACAAGCATGTGTTTCTCACCCATGCTCCATGTACAATGCAGGTTAGCAGGGTGCTCTGCTCATTGGAGTCACCCAAGGACATGGGCTGATGGACGTTCTGTTTTGCAATATGTCTCCATGATTGCAGGGAAAATGGACATGGTGAGTCATGCATTAGCTCTGCTTGGGAATGACCTGGACCACTTCCGTTCACGTTTCATAGGCCGAAGGAAGTCATGATGACAGCTCACTTTAAAAGAGGTAGGTGAGGGCAATGTTAGCATGTGCCCAAAAGGAGATGAAAATGGGTACCTGTAAACAGCCCTAAAGACTACCAGCAGTGGGGTGCTGGGGCAAGTACAAGTAGGTGAGCTGTGGTCCTGTTCACCACTTGGATCCACTTAGAGAAGATTTTAAGAAGCTTCTGACATTTATTTGCCTTTTCCCTGGACTCCAAAAGTAGCAAGGAGGGATGACTTTGCTTTCTGTTATTTCACAATGGTAGAAAAAATTGATTAAAAGTTCCAGTGCTTTCTCCTATGACACAGTTCAGATGCTTAAGAATAACACCACACTGCCTTAGGTAAAAATTCCCAGCCCACCACCCCTTGTACTATGATCCAGTGTTTTGTTTGTTTTTTTGTTTTAATTTTCTTTTCTAAAATTTTAATTAAAATAATTTTTTAAATCCATCACACAGAAATGTTACAAAAATACAAAAAGATTTTAGGTATACAACAGATAATGAACATTCTTTTTTAAAACAAATACACAATAAGAAAGAAAATGATGTTTTTCTATACTGCATATTCATTAATTATAAACCATAACACTGGAAACTTTCCAAACAATGGCAAGAAAAGCCAGAAAAAGAATTGTTGGTCTTCTTAACATTTTCTTGGAATTCGCTTGGCACTCAATATGTTAATGGAGAGAATTGAATGGAAAGGACTGTTGACTAGATAAAAGGTGGTTAACTACCAGAAGGGCCAAAAGAGAAAGTTAAGGTTTAAAAGGGGGAGCAACTATAGACAGCAGCTACCAACGTGAGAGCTAAGGGGGAAGTGGACAAGGAAGGAATCTGGAAACTTTAAAGAGGGCCATGCATGGCTGAGGTACAGACCTCTTGGCTGAAGGAATTGCAGACGGAGGAACGTCTGTCTTGTTAGAAGAACTCACTGGAGTGTACCTGCTTTGGAACCCTGAGAGCCACAGCCACTGCTGTGAACTCTGCTGGGACCACCACCAGCTCTTTGAGTGGGTCTCACAGGGAAAACAAAAGCAGAGAAAGTACAGTCCTATTGTGGGTTAAATTATGTTCCCCCACAAAAGAAATATTGAAGTCCTAACCACTGATACCTGTAAATAGGACCTGATTTGGACATAAGGTTTTAGCGGATATAGTTAAGATATAAGTTAAGATGAGTTTATATAGGACTGGTGTCCTTATAAGAAGAGGAGAAGAGACAAAAAACCAAGTACACACAAGGAGAAGAAAGGTACTTGAAGACACTGTCACGCAGAAGGAAGGTGGCCGTGTGATGATGGATGCAGAGATTACAGTGACGCGTGTATAAGCCAAGGGACACCAAGGGCTGCTGGCAACACTAGAAGCTAAGAGAAAGGTGTCATAGAATGGATTCTCTTCTATAATCTTCAGAGATATGGCCCTGCTGACACATTGTTTTTGGACTTCTATCCAGTAGAACAGTAAGAGAATAAGTTTCTGTTGTCCTAAGCCACACAGTCTGTGGTACTTTGTCAGAGCAGCTCTAGGAAACTAACACAAGTCTTGCTGCCTCCCCCCAGGGCTATCTGTTGGTGGGCAAATGAGAAAGGAAGTTGTGAAAGAAAGGTGAGTGTGGAGCTCGGAGGTAGTGAAATAATAATGGGTACAACCTGTGTGACCTTAGGCAAGTTGAAAACTTCTTTGATGCTCAGTTTCCCCATGTATGAAATAGGGAGAGCAATATTGTGGTGCCTCATATTGCTATGAGAATAAATGAGGGAATGCATACAGTTGGCTTTGCTTTATTCCTACAAAAAGAAAGCACTTAATAAGATGCCCCTTCGTATGCTTAATATTTTCAACATGAATTGAAACAAAAAGAAATGTTTTCTGACTCATGGAGGGAGTTTATGGTACGCCCACTTTTCTTTGGGGGAAGTAGCAGTATGATGAAATTTCAATTCCCATCACAGTTTAAGGCCCCTGCATCTGGAGATGGGAGAGAAAACTTTGTAACCCCTACAAATCCATCCAGCCAAAAGACTTTACATTTGGAATAACTCCCCCACAAAATCCAAATTAACACAAATCCTTAATCCTTTCGACACCCCTATTAACAAATTAATTTGAGGAGGGAAACAGAACAGCCATTTAAAAAAAGAAAAGAATGTTATATAACAAACATCAACAATGCCGGTACCAAAAATACTGGGCTGCTTTAGTTCTGCAAGAAAGTGCCTCCTACTGCCTCTAACTTGTCTGGGTTAGAAATTTTTATTGCTGTCTGGACACACAGCACATTTCCTACAAAGCTCAGGGTCATTGGTGAATCTGTTTTATTCTCTTCCATTCATGTTAACAAGCTGAGTTTTAAAACAAAACAGCAAAAAAACTGAAAACAAATCGGGACTCCTTATAGAAGGCAGCTGGACTAAGTTGGCGCCAGGAAATATTAAAGGAGACTACAGAAGTACAGACTCCACTGTGCTTTCCTTAAGCATATTCATGCTCAGAATTCATAAGAGTTGACCTCATGGAGAAAGGCAGCACGAAATGTTCAAGGTCTGTTAATGCTTCACTAGGCCTGGCCTCCAGAGACATCCCCCGCCCCACCGAAATCACTCACTCCACCTTGCTGAATGGCCACCATGCACCAAACTCTGTGCTCGGCGCAGGGAGGACAGCTGAACAAGACACAGACTTACCTTGTAGTGTGGAAGACAAACCTGACCAATAATTCATGCGAGATGATCTCTCTACATCTCACTGTGTTTGGAACTTCCTGAAAGCATTTGTGTTCAGGTCACCCTGGGACTGGCCTATGGTTCCTTGTAAGACCCTTAAGGGCCTATGTTAGTTCAAACTTGTTCTTGCAGAGCACAAACATTCAAAGCTCACTGCACACCAAAAGCTATTTGACCTCTGCTGAGCTCCAGGAGCTCTTCCGCCAAATACTTGGCTGGATTATCAAATGTCCACTTGCTCTATAGCTCTTATAAATTCACCTAAGAAAGTACTCAGAAATTGTTCAACTTTGAGTCACCCCACTGTGATACCTGGCTCTGAGGGACCACCCTGTCAAAGACAAAGCTCCTCCAAGAGGTGGGGGATGGTTAGATGTCTACTAAGTAGTCACCTGAACACCAAAGAAAATTGTGCAATTTTGGTGTCCAGTAAAGTATGCTGTAAGCTTGATTGAATAGACCAGTCTTCAATGCTTAAACATTAATTGAAACCTCATAAAAATCTCATTAAAAATGCATCCAGAGAAAAATACCCCATTTTCTAATATCAAGAGGAGATCTATAGAGTTTCAGCTTTACTATCCTTGAGGATATGACCTTGATGTTTCATTGGCAGTGTGGGGAGATTGAGCTGAAATGAACACAAAATACTCACCAACAGAGTCAGGATTAGAGGCAGTCATGTCAAGATTCTACTAATTTTAGTAGAAGGCACCAAAAACTATAAGCAAAGTTTCAGGGACCAGTGAGTGGGTTCTCACAGATGTTAGAAGAAGGAATATGGGATGGCTCATAAGGTTGTCACATTCCTGCCTTCTCAAAAGGAGTTCATCTTTTCCAAATTGCTCTGCCCCTTGGTGTATTAAAAATTGCTCCTTATAATCTTACATACCCTTCTGAGACCCCCCTGCCATGAAGTGTCAGAAATGCTGTTAAACATTATTGCATGCATATGTAGCACGGGACCAATATTGCATCATAGAAACTATGCAACAGGCTGGTACTTTTGAGCAAGGAGGGCCCAGTGAAAGAGAGTGCTTATAAAATATGCCAGTAAACACTGTGTCCATTGGCAAAACCAGCCCCACGTGTGGGCAGAGCCATTAGCATCTATAGGACATGCTTCAAGATTTTCTGGAAGATGCTATCTCCACTAGGTGTCAGAGTATCCAATCTTCAATGTTCTATAAAGACCTGCAAAAAGAGCTCTACATTGTAAACAGGCTGACAGATTTTGAGAGCACTTTAAGAAGGGTTAGCTTTTATGTTTAGGCTATTATCATGGCTTATCATATAGCTAAAAATAGGGCTCTAAGGGAAAGATACTCAGACAGGGTCTTTGAGAGGATTACCTTATCGATCTCTTCCATAACTAAATCCACTTAATTATTGTCTGTGGTTTACATTTAGTCCCAACAAAGGAGATGGCATGGTGTCAAGGTGGAATTTGGGCTGGAGTTAGACTTCGTGGGGTTCACATCTCAGATCTGCCACTTTCCGACAGCTGTTTGACCTACAGGGGTCATTCAAGCTCACTGCATCTCCTTCCCTGATACATAACATGGGAACAACAGTAGAGCCAACTTCATAGGGGGAGGTGTTCTGTGTCATTAGTAAGGCATAATGTGTAGATATAAAATAGCATATTTATATCATGTATTGAGACTTTCCTCCAAACTAGATTGTGGGCATGAATCTTAGGTATTTTTATTCCATGCTGCCCTGCGTGGTATTAGGCACTCAAGAGTGATACCAGCATTGCAGTAGACCTTAACAGTTTCTTTGATGGCATATCATTGCACATGTGCAGTTTTAAAACGTGTCCATTCTTTCCACAAGCCATGAGATAGACAGGAAGGCATTTTTAGTGAGAAAATGAAAGCCTGTAGAACTTAACAACTTGTCTAAGGCCACCCGGTTGGAAATACCCAGAGCCAGACTCTGAAATCCGGTGGCTGTTGTTTCGAACTCAGTGGCTGCCGGGCCCGTGTCAGCGGGATACGCTTTGGCAGGCTCCCTGTCAATATGTGTGGCCTGTTCGGGTTGGTTGATGGGAACTCTGGTCGTGGTGAATGCTAGGTTGCCTGTGGAGGTTCCTCAATGGGGATTTGAGAGACACGGAGGACGTGGTGCCTTTCTACAGCGCTCAGCCCTGCCCACCGGACTCACTGAACTCCAGGCACAGCGTCTTTGGCACTTGTTACATGTAGAGGACAGGTCACAGAAAGAGACTGACAGCAACAGTAGAGACAGGCCCAAACTGGTCTTTGATTATTCCTGCACATATGTGCGGCTGCGGTCAGCACACAAGGGCAAGGAGGTGCTACTACTCCGACCTTGAAATCCAGCACACTGTGCTCCTGAACACAGCAGATTGTCTACTGCTCATTCCTCGCTTCCAGGCAAATGGCTGAGAGGTAAGGACTTTTTTCATAAGCTCTCCACAGTACACAACGAGAATGTGGCCGAAACGCAGTTCACTAGAGAAACATACACATATTGCCCGCAATTGTGTCTATCGATATGCAACAAGATCATTCTCCGAAGCAAGTGAAAGAAGGAAGGAATGATGGCAACTGCCCTGTTATGTCTGAGAAGAACAGATTATTTGAAAAGTCCTAGTATCCTCCTTGTCTTCAGTAATTTAATAAAACAAAAGTTTGAATTGTACACAGAGCCAGCTTAAAAAAACATTAGTTACAAACAGATAACTTGCTATCTCAGAGCCCTTGAGGAGGGAAACTGTTATTGTTTCCTCCTCATTTGTCTCTCTCTCTTTCTCCTGCATGCCTGGGTTTCTTTGTGTGTGTGTGTGTGTGTGTGTGTGTGTTTGTACACAATATTGTAAAATGCCTACATGGCTCCTTTGGGCAAATTTGCAAAGATCTTCACAATTCCCTTTTTTTGTTTCTTAAGAGACAATTGTCTGCACATTGTCCCCCTATGGAGAGCCATCCACTGCAGATAGAGCCCATTGATGAAAGTCTCTAATACATTACACATGTACAAATGCAATGTCCAAAAGATGTAACCACTCAGGGCTCTGAGCTTGAATGACCCAGAATGAAGAAACGACGGTGGCTTTTCAACCTAAGGCTAAGGGAGCTGAGGAGCTCACATGCGTGCAGTCACTCAGAGGCACAACTGTACCAGAAGACAGTGATCATCCACCCCATTCATAACTTGTGAAATCAACTGGGAACCAGAGGTAACAGAAGCCATCTGGATGACTTCAATCAAAATTAATCAACGTTTGATGTCTCTTGTGGTCCACAAACATAAGAAACAGTGACTTAAATTCTTCCTCTTAAATGACACTTCTGAAAATGTTTTTAACTTGGATAACTTTTCCAAGGCCTCGAGTCTGAGTCATTCAAACACATGATTTCCTAACTCGAGGCCGGGGATCATGTCATGGACATGCTACCTAAGCAGTAGCCCAGGCTCCCCACACTTCAAAGGGTCTCTCGTTTGGTTTAATGTTCTGCTGCAGCTGTCTTGAGATTCTTAAGCGTGATATCTTTGAATGTGTGTTTTGTAAGTGAGATAAGATGGAGCCATGGAGCCTGTGTGTGAGCAGAGGGGTTACGTGCGATACCTGTACTCACCACCATTCCCCGAGACCCCGTTTACAAATAGTGCCCACAGTGCTCAATGAGTCGAGAATTCCGGTGGACCCACTAGGCATGGGAGTTCGGTGATACCAGAGCAAGTACTAAGCGAGTGTGTGATATCTGTGACTGGGTTAGAAGGAGCATGGACGGTCTCTATAGGTCATGCTTTCTGTTTGCACCAAAACTTGCTTCGAATGTGATAAGACAGCAGTGGTATCCTAAGAAACACTAATGAGCAAAGAACCCTAGCATATCCTTTCTCACCCGTGTTCCTTCCCTGAATAAGCCAATGACATATACTACTATGGTGACATAGAATTAGGGAAAGACAGGGCAATCTGGAGTTTATTTTCCTTTCAGTCTTTCCTTACTCATCAGTAAGACAAAGATTGTGTTGGCAGAGTGTGTGTGTATAAAAAAAGTGAAATGGCAACAGCTGAGTTAGTTTTGTGCAGTGTTTTCATTGTTCTGGTAAAAACAAAATACGTATACATGTAAGAGCTTTGAAATATGGCTTGTGTGACTTTAAGGAGGTTTTATATAAGTTAAATGCTCTTATATTCTCGTTTAAAATTGGCATTGCATAATATAAAGATGAACAGTAAGTTTTATGCTAATATTCAAAAATTTTCTTTAACTTAGGATGATACTAAATAGAAAATTTCAAAAAACCATGTGACAGATCAGGAGAAAGACTGTGGAAGAAAGGGAAAAGTTTTATATTTTCACACCTTTAAAATGACTTTTCTTCTGATTTTTAAACTAGGAGCCTCACAATTTCATTTTGCACTGGGACCTGAAAGTTATATTGCTGTCCCCGATCAAGGCTTAAATAAGTGCATAGGTTGTTTCATGGTGCCAAAAGACACTGCGTTGTGTCAACTCCAGGTAGTAATGTCCAGAGAGAACACTCTCCCTGGGCTCAGCTCATTCAACAGGAACGTGACTGCAGCCACTGGGGACATAACATGATAAAAAAATAAGGCTTCTCTTGGCTGCTCTTTTATCATAATTGGTCTTGAAGGTTGATTTGTAGGAGGAACGTCTTCCAGCACTCACTTCCCTTCCATCTTCACACACTCACACCCTCTGCTATCTACTCACATTGGAATCACTGGGCGATAAAGCCACAGAGACTAAAGATAACCAGGCTGTCAAGAAGTTATGAGCACACAGAGTGGCAATATTGCTTTTTCAAATAAATATATAATAAAATAACCAAAGGGATGTATTTCTTCAAAGACTATCACTTTGAGATTATGGTGACCTTTTTGTCTTCAGTTAAAAATAAAGTAAAATAGAAAGCTCAGATATAGGGTCTTAAAGGACTCCTAAAACCATAGGATTAGCGATCCGTCTGTTTTGGCATAAGGAAGACAGGGAGGTGTACAAAGACCAAGAATAAACCACCTTTGGTGATGAAGTACAGAGGAGTGAGTCGCTCTGTTCTCAAAGTGTGGATGAATCCAATGGAGCACACGTTGGCTTTGCAATGATCACTAGCCAGACAGCTGTAAGAATTTAACAGAAGTCTGGATATAGTGAAACTCACAATTCAGATTGAAGCAGGATTTACAATTAAAGACCATTTTTAAAAAAATCAAACTTAATGAAATATCAATCTGGTATAATTAGGAAGGGAGGAACAATAAAGAGCTTAATGATTTTAACTAACAATAATATATCCCACACGAAGCAGAAAAGGATTGTCCTTAGGATTGTCCATGAAAAGTTGAAGAAAGGAATAAATAGCTGCTATAATTAAATCACTTGGGATTTTATAATTTTTTCTAAAAGTGACAACTAAGATGCTTATTTACGTCTCCCTTACATCACATTCCATCCCAATCCCCCCTGATCACACCAACTCCTCCACTTTCAAACCCTGTCCATCACACAGATGAACTTGTCTGGTTTATTGCTCATAAACTCCAGGCTAGTTGAAAACTATTTTGGGTTTCTTACTCACACCAGATTTCTACTTTGATTTTTCAAAGGTTAACAGGTTAGTACAGTGGCCTGTGCGTCAACAGGGCCCTAGAAAAAAATTAATCATGAAAGCAATATAAAAAGCCAGAAGGAACAAATTTAAAATGCTATCATAAAGAAATCACAGACCCTGTTGTGTGTGTTTCTAAGGTATTTTAATTCAAATGCAGAAGCGTGACAAAGAAAGTAAGACGATACTGCTCAATGGTGGCTGCTGAAAGGGAAAAGTGACAGAAGACATTAGCAGGGCAGGGAAACAAATCTCAACAGCTCATGCTGACCTAAGGTATAAAACTTTGTCTTATACCTTATGAAAGAGGAGAAATGCTAACAGAGATAGGAAAGGGATCTCTGTCAAAAAATTATTTTTTTTAATGATAGGTGAAGTTAATTAAATCAGCATTGGCTGCTATAGAAAATGCAAATAATCATTACTTGAGCACTGACAATTTGAATCTCTGAACTTCTGTCAGAGTGTAAGTGTAATTAATGTTTTGGTCACATAGTGATAGAGCAAGGTAGGGCTACAGAAGTTAACTGCAGTGCTAGAACAATTTCCTTCTATTCTTGTCCCCCTTAACCATTCTATACAAGTTGTTAGTAGTGCCACATGGGGTCTGCAAAAGTCACAGCTGCATCATGGGTACGTTGGCCCAGGAGAGAACGTAGGGGTAGTTTTGCCACAGTGGGTATTGGTACGTGTGCGTGCAGGAAGGAAGTTCTTCATGATCTTAACAGTTAAATGGAAAAAGAGTGTTTGTGTGATATGGTAAAGCTTCCTTATACTGCCAATAGACTTGGTGTCGGCCCTTGAATCTACTTGTCTTCTATAAAACAAGAAGATAGTTTAAGGAGCCATGTGATTCTGGTCCAAAGTTATTTTTATAGTTCTAAAGATCCAAAAACGAAAACAAGGAAATAAAATCTCAACCACATAAATAAACACCAGAAGATGAAAACCTGAATGAATGGCCAAAATATAATATATAATTAATATAACTCAATATATAAATAACATAAAAAATATGAAAGATTAATCTTTAAGGTAACAACAACAACAAGTTGGTTTCTTTCTTCAAATAGTTTCCTGGGATATCCTTTTTTCTTAGGAGAAACTTGCTGATAAAATATTTCAGTTAAATACTGCCAAACAGAAAAACAAGTGGACACAAAGGCGCTACACATATTTGAGATAGTTTTTATTACACTTCCTTCCTCAAATACTTCCAGTGGTTCTGCACGGTCTGTGTAATTTGATACATATGCCCCAGCAAACTATGTATTAGTTATCTATTGCTGTGTAACAAATTACTGCAAACTCAGTGGCTTAAAACAATACACATTTATGACCTTACATTTTCTGTGAGTCCAGGGTTAGAAGTCCCAGCACAGGTTAGCTGGTCCTCTACTCAAGGTTTCACCAAGCAGCAATCAGGCTATTGGCTAGGGCTGTATTCTCATCAGAGGCTCAATGTGGAAGGATGTGCTTCAGAGCTCTCTTAGGTTGTTGGCAGAAATTGTTTCCTTATAGGCTGAAGAATTCATGGCACTTTGTCAGGATTGGAGAGAGAGGATGTATTCTCTCCATAACATGCCCCATTCCAGTTTTTGGGACTTACACATCCGACCTACTCTCTTAGATGTACTTAAAACAAAATTCCAGGGAAACTGAACCTCATGTTATTGCCTAAACACTTCCTTCAATTCTCTATATTTTTGCAAAAACTGACCTTTCTTCCTGAAATCCCTTCTCACAACATCTACACTTGTCTAAATCCTACCAAAGGTCCATCTCAAATGCATGCTATGTACCTTTTTGAAATACAACTTTTGCTCTCATGGTTTGGTCCATGTCAGAGTAATTATCTTTAAGTAGCATGGCTGTGCTCAAAAAGTAACATCCCAAGAAGATCACTCATCCACGGACTGACCCCCAGGCTCCAGACTAGTTCCTTACTTCATTACTCCTTTTCTTTCCTTGACTTTCCAACTGTACATCATCTCCTCTGCTCCATGCGGACACCTGTCTGTCCTGGTTGTCACCGGTTTTTCAAATGTTGTCTCTGTTCCAAAGTAGAGCTGCCCTCACCTACTATGAGTTACTCTCCATTGAGTTCTCCACCCTCCACCGAAATGATTAGTTTTCATCCCCAATTTGTCCCTTTATTCAGGAAGTGCCCTAATTTTAGAATATGAGAATCACCTGGGAGAAATTCCCTCATATGCAAATCCCTGGGCCTCACTCCCAGAATGTGTATTAGTAGGTCTGGTGTGGGCCCTAAGAATTTACATTTTTTTCCAAGCACCTTGTTTCTCATGGATTATCTGATGATCCATGATCACACCCTGAGAAACAAGGTTGCACCTACTGAGCCCTACTTTCTAATTTCAACTCTTTATCAGTTTTCCAATAAAGATTCCTCCTTCTCTCCCATCTCACTCACTCAATCTCACCATATTATTTAGCACAGTGGTTCTCACACTTTCCTTTGTTTTACTAATTCAAATCTCAATACACCTGGGAAGCTCATAGAACTCTTAATATATGACCCACTTCTCATACCAATTAAATCAAATATTATTTTGGAGTTCATTATTTTTTAATTAAAGCATAATTTTATATAGTAAATGCACAGTTATTAAGTATACAGCTCAATGAGTTTTGAAAAAAAGTATTCATTTCAGGAACTAATACCCCAATAAAGATTCAGGACATTTTCATCAAAGTAGAAAGTTTCCTGTTGCCCTTTCTGGTCGACCCACCTCTCTTCCAAGAAGCAACCATTATTTTAATGTTTAGCCTCATAGATTATGTTTTGCTTGATCTTGATGGAATAAAGATGGAATCATGCACAGTGGTTTTCTTTGTTTCTGGCTTCTTTTGCTAAACATAATGATTTTGAGATTTGTTCATGCTTGGCATCAATATTGTTTAAAATTTTTGAAGTATTTACAATATGCAGTCAAGTTTGAGAATGGAAGTTTATTCTAATCATTTTCAACTTTGACTGTGTGTTATGATAATCTGATGACTTTTAAAAAATACCAGTACTTACACCCACTTTGGGAATTTTTTATTCAATTGTTCTGGAGTAGGATCTAATCATTGGTATTTTTAAAAGCTCCCCAAGATTGCCAGCATTCAGAATCTCTGGACTACCTCAGAGACGATGGGATTGCACCTCAAGTCCATGCAGAGCCCCCCAGTCTTTCTTCCCATCTCTGTGGAATTGGTGGCCTTTCTCCGTTCCATCTGTGCTCCTGACCTAATAATAGCTATTATTTCATGAATTCTTGCTATATGCTAATGAATTTTCATATATTATTTTATTTAGACTTAGAATAATCATATTTGGGGAATGACAAGATGAGGGTTAGAGGGAGAGGAGTTATACAGCTTGTAAAAGTAGGAATCAAGATTCAAACACCTGCTTATCACTCACGGAGTCACACCTCCCAACTGTGTCCTGTCCCTTGCCCTTTAATTATCCCTCTTCAATCTTTCCATCTTCATTGGCTTTTTTATTTCCCTCAGTCTGCAATAATGCTTAGGTTTCCTCTATCCTAAACAAAGGATAAATAAAAAAATCTTCTTTTAAGCTTGTCAGCCTTTAAGTTACATCATTATTTCCTTCCAACAACTTGTAACTTCCCATTTTACTGTTCAAGTTATTGCACAAACCAACTTTGGCCCCTACCACATGAATGCAATGGTTCTAAGGTCACCAGTGATTTCCCAATTGCCCAATTCAATCTTTTCTGCTTAGTTTTCATTCTGTTAAATTCTTGACCACTCTTTGCCCAGACTGTGTTTCAGATGCTCAACTGAGTGATTAGAGGCCAGTGGGAGACAGCTCAGTCTCTACTAGTAACTAAAATCTGAAGAACTTAATATTAATTCAGGTCAAATGATGAATCAGATTTATAGCTCTAGTATTAATTGCCTGCCAACAATAGGCCATTGTTATTGCCTACTCTACACCTATTTAAGGTGCTGTGTAATATCCAAAGAGGAGAACATAAACTGCTTTCTCTTGAGATGTAGACAATCTTGTTGAATAGGCTAGACTCAAGTTTATTAAACTATTATAGTTTTAGGAATTATTAAATAGTTTAAAAATGAATAAATGTTGCTTTGCATGGCACAAACCACAAGTACAGTAAGTATTAAGGAGAGGGAAAAAAGCATTTCTGTGAAAATATACTCAGAGAGTATTTTATTAAACCTTAAAGAAATGATAAGATTCAAATCAGAGAGGAGGGAGGAAAGGCTAGTTCAAACAGGGGGACATGCGCCACCAGCAAAGGCAAAGAGCTCGATTTCTTGATGACAGTTTCCTCTTTTACCTGGCTTTTGTACTCTCCTTTTCTATACCACATTTCCTTTACTCTCCAATTTCCATCTCTCAGTGCTTCCATTGTTCACCATACTTCACACTCTACCTCTTTCTGAGGAGACTGGAAATCCCATCCTTGATGGTGGCCATCCTGTCTCTATGCACTGACTGCCTGGCTTTCTATTCATCTCTAGAAGACCTTAACATCATCTCCCCAATTGTGGTGGGATTGGATCTAAGAATGGGCAATCTAATCAATCTCTTTCTAAACAGTTATAATATCTATATGACCCAGAGGAGTCTCTTTTCAAAGAAGGGCCTACAATGACACATCATTCTGAAAACATTTAAAAATCATTCAAACTATACTACAAAGCTGTGGTTCTTAAAACTGCTTGGTATTGGCACAAGGGCAGGGACACAGACCAGTGGAACAGAACAGAAAACCCAAACATAAAACCATCCTCATATAACTATCTAATCTTTGACAAAATAGACAAAAACATATTCTGGGGACAAGAGTCCCTATTCAATGAATGGTGCTGGGAAAACTGGATAGCCACATGTAGAAGACTGAAACAGGACCCACAGATTTTACCTCTCACAAAAATCAAATCACGGTGGATAACAGATTTAAACCTTAAATGGGAAACAATTAGAATTCTAGAAGAAAATGTAGGAAAGACTCTTA